>JAZHYW010049558.1:0-42974 GCA_037355805.1 Ixodes ricinus | reverse complement strand
GCATCGTCATTCGCTGAGCTACCCCGGCATGGATTGCGGTGCTTGACTGTCCCACTAGTCTGCACAAAAGTACACGCACGGGATTTTTTTTTCCTTAGAGTGCAGCCGGGGCGGTCTCGGTACCGCCCGGTGAGCGATGTTTGAAATGCGGCTCTCCAGATTCGACCCCGAGCATTTGCGTGGGAACTTAATTTTGGCCTCGTGATAATGGATAGCTCAGGAGAAGCATTCGGGTAGTGGCCCGTGTCCCAATCGTTTGCAATGACGACAATAGCCAGAACCATAACTGATAGCATGCAGATTCAGCGCGTGTCACAGTGCCTTGCCAAACCCATCGCGAGCCTGGGATTAACGTTGGCGGCAGAAATAATTGGCTCACAGATCACGTGGCCGCTCGTTCATTGGCTGCGGATGCTGAGGGTGTGAACACGCTGCTCGTTTTCTTTAATTGTTTCCCCACTCCCACTGCGTATGGTGAAAAAACGAACGGAGGTTTCACGAGTCATTAACGTCAGGGATGAGTTCTAAGCCAGGGATTCGCGCAAAGTACAACGATCGTTGCATCGCCTTTTAAGAAGAAAGACGAAATAAAGGCATGAATCGCCGAGTGTCGTCTACGTTAGCCCCAACTTAAGATTGAAAGCGGCACCAATATAAAAACTCAGAGGATGTTCCTGCGTATTGACTAGATGACATCCGGATGGCCGGCGATCGATCGTCCAGCGGCACAGTTCTGGAGTGTCAAACAGACGAAACCTTGTGCAGCCCTCCGCTCGAAGTGACAGGACGCAGTTGGAATCCGCGTCGACATCTGGGTACGGTCCCACTGTTGGCGGACATTGATTCGTCCTGCGCCCCCCCCCCCCCCCAGGGCAGTCAGTGAGATTGAAGTTAGTAACAGACAGCACAGCGAGACTCACAGAAAAGTTCTCGGGAAGGAGGCGGTCCTATTTTGGGGTTTCGTTTTCTAAGTTTCGTTTTTCTGAGGCAAGATTGGCGCAGATGCAACTTTCGGAAAGAGGGGTTGGGATTCTCACTCTGGAGACTCGGTATTAGTAAAGAAATGCATCTCTGAACTGGGGTTTTGGAACGAGAATTATCAGTGCCTTATTACCTCCCGCGTGCCACGCACATTCTCGGAAGTTCATACAATTTTTCCAAAAACTGCAATAATAAAGAAGCCGTGTGACTTTAGAAATTGAAACATAAATAAGGGTTTTGTGAAAGGAGCATCTTTTGCCGGCCTGCAAAACACAACCAGTGAGGAAATAACCTATCGCCTGCTTGATATAAAACCAAATTTTGAGTAAACTTAAGCATACATTTATTTTTTAGTCATCGCAAATTTATTGCAATGCTGACGAAAGATGAATATTAGTAACATATTTGAAGTTTTCAATTTTCAAAGAAACGACACTGAGCTTTTCAAACAAATCGACGATATAGCATTTAACTCCGAATGTTATTGAGATGCAATACCTACTTTTCATATATACGGATGTCGACATCAGCCTAAATGCATACCATAAAAATAATAAACTCATCACCAATTCGGGCAAAATATGATAATCAAACATCAGCCTCATTCAAGTAGCATGATATTCATTGCTTATAGGAATCATATAAATTATATACTCTATATTAGTGTTGTGCTTAACATCATACACTTTTCCGCAACTTGAGTCATTATTAGGTACGCAGCCTAGATATGTGGCACGATGGTAATATGTCCAAATTTTCTAACGCTCAATCTAAGAAGCTTTTTTAGAGCAACTTTTACTTGCAACAAATTCTAGGTACAACCTTCCGGTGTTTGGAAGAGATTGAACAACATTCTAAATATTCGATAAACCAACAACACAAATTGGTGTATAAAACTTGATGTATACTAAAGCCAAATTGGAGATGTAGTTAAGCAGCCTATTGGTGTTCTCCCCATCTCTGAACCCTCAGGTCTTTAGGCATTTCAGAATTGTTCCAGAAAAATATGTAAAAAAACGTTGCTAAATGTTCTTATTTTTTTAATATTAATACTTAAGCAAAGTTTTCTTGATACACGCGTAAGCAGGATGCACTGATGTGCATGATTCAATTAGTTATTTCGCGATTATTAATTTGCAATTATGTGCAGAAACGTGCACATACACTCCTTGAAAAGAGATAGTGCAAGCACGACTTTTACCATTTTCGCCTTTCATTGTAGCAATTTTGACTTGCAAACTTCATTACCAAATTTGGGGCCTCATCTATACAATGTACGAGGGGCGTTCATAGAGTTGGTATTATTGTCACGAAGGAATAGAGATTCAGAAATCAAACTCGAGTAGGAGTTGAGACTTTCTCTACATGTTCACCACCAAAAGGTACCCACTTTTTCCAGCGATGCACCACATGCCGGAGGCCATTGTTGTAGAACTCTTCTTATTGAGTGTTCAGGAATCGCTCCACTTCAGCAATCACTTGGTCACCGTCCTTGAAATGCTTTCCTCTTATTTGGCCACACTAGAAGCGTCTGTGCCATTTACCCAAAAGTGTAGTAAACTGGGACATTGTCCCGAACAACGCTCCCAGATTGGAATGAATATCCTTGGCATTGCTTCCTTCAAATGAAAAAAAAAAGAACGGATCACTGCATGTGCTTGGCCCCGATGGGCGGTGCCATTTTTGTTTCGTCTCCTAGCGGCATTACGATCTAGTATAGCATGCGTTGTTTATACTGTGCGGAAACTAGAGGGACGCACGCCCATTTCGATGCCTGTTTTGTTCCGTTTCCTTCACTTTTTTGTGCCGATAATACTAACTTTATGAACGCCCCGTATACTTCAAGAATATTGTTGTGACCGCCTTTCAAATTTAAGATGCAAAACGAAAAAAAAAATCTCGAGATTTTGATGTTTGTGCGAAATGTTCACCTTTGTATGTACCTGAGCGTATCTCAGTTTCCGGAACCGCGTCATTACCTTTCACCCTTTACAATATCCAGTGGAAGTGTTAGACGAAACAACGTCGAAAACAAAGTTAAACCAAAGCAAGCATCATTGATCGTGTTCAGCGAACACGGACTCTCTAAAAGAAAGCACATCATATCACATCCTAAGTCAAGTACACTCTTCTAGCAATCATTAATCGAGTGTAAGTTCGGACGTCAGCCTCTGACCAAAGAAGTGAAAATTGAAGTCCCAAACAACCGGTGACATCTGTCAAGAGTTTTCTTCCAAGGTTTGAAACGAACCCCATCAAGAAAAGTTTTCCGCTAAATTTAGGGGAAACTTTTCCGCTAAATTTAGCGGGAAAAATATTCCGCTAAATTTGGCGGGGAAATTTTCCGCTAAATTTAGCGGGAAAATTTTCCGCTAAATGCAGCGAGGAAAATTTCCCGCTAGATTTAGCGGGGAAAATTTTCCGCTAGATTTAGCGGTAAATATTTTCTGCTAGATTTAGCGGGAAGATTTTTCCGCTAAATTTAGCGGGGAAACTTTTCCGCTAAATTTAGCGGGGAAATTTACCCATCATGCACCGCGCGGTTACGCCGACGGCGACGCCAACGGCGACGGCGACCGCGACGCCGCTCAAGCCGGAAACGGGCGCCTAAGAGCTGCGCTCTAAAAAGAACCGCTCCTCAGGAATACGAAGAAGTACATCTATAGGCCTGTTCACACATACAGCGGAGCGCTAAGTTAGCGCTACGTGAGCGCTCCAAGGAGCGCTCATGTGGCGCTTCCTGGCGCGTGACTTCGTTCTAATATAGCGCTTTTGTAGCGCTTTGTTAGCGCTCCAGTAGCGCCTTGTTAGCGCTCCAGTAGCGCCTTGCTAGCGCTTCAGTAGCGCCGTGTTTAGCGCTTCTTGTACCGCGGTGCTGCGGATTAGCGCGTGCACTGCGGTTCCGGTTCCTGTGGTTGGGTGTGCATCAGCAGCACAATGGGGGACATACATGTGGGACGCTGAAATAGAAACGCGACAAATGCTGTTACTTACGCGATTAGTGCATATGTGTGTGGACGGCGTAACGCCCTTAAGAGCCTTCTGGGTGCGCGAAATCTTTCGCCACCGAGATACCGACGGGTACCCGGCGATCCTTGCTCCTAGGCTGAGGGACCGAGACACAGAGGTCTTTCGAATTCGATTATTTTTAACTGCGTGTGCTTTGAAACAAGGGTCACGAATATAGAATAGAAAGCGATGAGGTCGTACCCAATCAATTAGTCGCTCAGAGTCCATGACTCTGGATCGTCTGCCCAACCCTTTGCTTGGAGAGTGGCTCTTTTACTTCCTCTTCTTTCAATGCCAAGGGAAAAACAACAACGAAGAAATCGCCGTGCACGCGCTGTTCCGCAGCAGCAAGCACGGCACAAGGAGCATGGGAGCGCTAACAGCAGCTTCTGTGAGCGCTACTGGAGCGCTAACAAAGCGCTTCTCAAGCGCTAACAGAGCGCTTCTGAAGCGCCTAACCGAGCGCTACACCACGCGCTAGGAAGCGCCACATGAGCGCTCCTTGGAGCGCTCACGTAGCGCTAACTTAGCGCTCCGCTGTATGGTGAACCGGCCTTATCTTGACACTTATCGTACATCAATGGATCAGCCCCGTCGTGCCTGAACACACACCAGCAGAGCAAGAAAATATTAACTACCTCTCTCTTATCTTCTCCAGGCCGGAGTGGGATTGTTTGATTGCCGCCAGGCAATTTGATTTATTGAGCAGGTTGTCCGGTCGTTCTCACTTTCCTACTCGCTACGCCGTCTTGTTTGTGATCTGCAGCAAAGAATTACGTGTACCACCTCTCTAACTGGATGGGGATGCGAGGAGTGCGGAAAAAGTTTCTGCTATTCAGCGTTTGTTTGTGTGATTCTACACTCTAAGAAAAAGTGAGCACCCCCTCGTCATCATGCGTTTTGACGGTGGCTGTAACGACCCCACAGGCTTACTTAACAACCCACCGGGCTCGAGCCGTTGAGCGTTAGCACCCTGTTGGCAGTTGACGAGCATGGGGTAGTCACGTTTTATAAACTCTTGAATTGAACATTCAAGTGCATGCCAAGTTGTTCAATAGTAAAAGCCACTTTAAAAATCTCAAAAGTACTTGAAACTTGTTTTCTTTGTAGCGTCGGTCACCATTTATTCAAATTTGGTACCGGTCAGAAACAGGCGTGTGGCTCAGTTCCGGTCGAATGGGCAGAAAACAAACAATGCCAAAGAGTGCAGGCAAACATTGGGTACGCACCTACTAAAACCCGAGGCAGATAAAAAGTAGCAGCGGTTATCCTTTTTGCTTCCGTCGCGGGTTTTGCCATGTACAGCCAGTAAATCAGCTGAAAGCCGCTGGCGTCGTGCTCGAGAAATTTAATAAAATCTAAAGAAATGCACAGGAAGCCACGCACAGGCGTGAGTTGACTTCAATGTTCTCCGGACAGAGGATCTCTCTGTCGTCTTTTATTGTGCGGTTCAGTAAAGAGCGTGCTCTCATTAGAGATGTGATCGGTCAGTTCAGCGTTGCAGATCGAGCTGCAAATGGCCTATGCTTGGTTCCGCCGAGCTTGCACGCCTGTCATACCCAATTTTTTTGCTTTCAAGTGCAGTGAAGTAATGGACACCACGACTGAGGCTGGACAGGACGAACGTACACAGATATATGGGATAATGTCCGTGTATTTCGGTATTTCTCTGTCTCCGGGATATATGACTCGCCTTCACTGGCTCATTTGGCACATTTCATCGAGGCAACTCGATAAAAAAATGCTTCAAACAAAAAGCGAGGGCGAAAGGCTCTCATCGACCTGCATGCCATCGACGAGCACGCGCGGCACGTGGTCGCGGCCGGGCGTCAACGGAACGCCTTCGCAGCGGTTGTCATTGAGGCGTCGACCGGCACCACGAGGACGGCAGCGAGCGTGAGAAGCGCTGTGGAGCGGAACAAGCGGAGGAGGTGGCCATCGCCCTGGCCGTCGCCGACGCAGACTGCCTACACGTTGCTGTGTGACTCGGAGACAGGCGGTGCGAAAGTTCACCAAAGGCCAAATCTGCCGGAGACCCGACCCAGTATTGCGAGCGGTCAAACTGCAAGACTGCAAGACAAAAAGAGTGAGGATCGAAGTGGTTCCCGGCGCACGCGGGCGACGCGTCTGGAACCTGGCGACCAGCCACAACGAGACGGCGCACGCAGCGGCGCGAGCGCTAACCAAACCGCGCCCCGGCCAGCCCCGGCGACAGACCGCCCGGCGTGGTTCGGAGGAGTTGGAAGCATGAGCAGAAACAATTGTGGCGAAAAAGAAGCAAAACTGATAGCAACGCTTCGGTGTAGCTTCGGGAGGACCGGCGGACGGGCTTCGCTAGAATCACGTGCCGCGCGCTCAGTGTGCTCAACTTTTACTCAACCGCCGCTGGAAGTCATTCGGATATGTAAAAAGAGAAAAGAAAATGCATCAGCGTGTTCCGAAAGCTGTGGTTGCAGAAATTGGTTTTCGATAACTAATACAATTAATAAAACAGGCTTCTGTTTGCCAGAAGTGTAGGCCCTGGCGAGAAAACGGAAACTGATCAAAAACGTGACGTGCTAGCGACTATTCAACTTTATTTATAACCTGCAGTTCACTTTTGGAATGGATTACATTAGAAGATACGAGCCCTTTCCTGAGGCGCAGTAGAGGAGAAATATTATATACGGGTAAATCTTGCACAGATCTTTTCGTATTTATGCAAAATGCGGTAAGAGGTCACCACATCCCCATCCGGTCACAGAAAATACAGCAGTATATAAGCTGGTGGTGTCCGCCAGTAGTGTGTATGAAAATGCAGTGTCGATATCTCATGTTTGTACCCTGTGCTGTTTGTGAAAGCGTCCATGTATGAAATGCCATGGTGTCTGTATGTCGCGCATGTGTGAAGCGTGGTGTGGTTTGTGGGTTTGTGTGTGTATACATGGATGGCCTGGCGAGGCGGCTTAAGAAACACTTGGTTTCTTCTCTTTCTGGCTTTAAGCGCTGTCCGATAGGTGGCGCGTGTCGCCAACCAATTCAAGGAGTCGCGCGTTTATGTGTCTACTTATTTGAGTGGAAAACATGGAGGCGTTCCATGGCGTCCGCGGAGCAGCCGCCTCGCCCTACGGAGGGTTCGGTTCTCGGCCTCCTCGTCCCAGTGGGATCAGTCCCACCAGCCAGTTGAATGGGTGTTCTGTGCGGTGAATAGCGCCAAGTGCGTGCTCAGACGCGGTGAGGAGATTACCAGGGACTTGAAAGTGGATAACGAATGCTAACAGGTGAGCAGGAGCGTTGAACGATCGGAACCTACGCCGCTTGAATCGGTGATGCTTCGCCCTCGCCGTTGTCAGCCGAACAACGCCGGATCGCCCGCCGGCAAGCACAGCAAGCAGATGCTTTGTTCAATAAAGACATCATTCCATTTATCGCTATACGATTCCCTTCTTTGAATGTTTTTCTGGCCGCGCAGTAAATGCAGCCGGTCGCGCGAAAGCAGTCGCAGACAAACCCCCGCGAACGCCCCCCCCTCCCCTCCCTCACACCCAACGTCGCCCCTACCCGTAATGAGGTGCGGTGTCGGCGCTTCGAGGCGCGTTTTGGAGTGATTTAGCACGCACGGAAGGCAGCAAACGGGCGTACGCGCCCTACCGGGAGTCGTATTTTAGCAAAAAAGCGGTCCAGCTCGCCAGAGCGCTTGCTCGTGTTGCTCCACTGTCGCTTGCCAGCCGCCATGTTTTCTTTTGGGGTGCTCGCCGTTGAGCACCTGTTGGTTGCGATGCTCGTGCAGCTACCCACGGGGGTCGTTAGTATAACTAAGTGGGGGTAGCTTGATATCTGTGACGGCTTCTTACTACCCCAAAGGTCGTACCCTACGACTATCCTTTTGTTGAGAGTGTATGGGGGGAAAAATATTTTGTTATCGTATAAAGAGTTTCGTTTGGGTTTTTGACGCTCACACCTCGGCAAAAAAAATCCAGTATTAAGTTACCCACTCGGCCGCTATGTACTCACGTAATCTATGGTTCCTTGTAAAGCGGCGACCCGTTATTCGCCAGTGAGCTCGAAATATTTTCTGCCCTGAACGAATTGATTATACACTCGAAGAAATGCCTGCGAGTCCACTTATCCACAAAGCACTCGAAGAACCAGTCTCTGCGATCCGTGAAATCAGCTCAGCGAATGATGAGGCGGAACATCTGCCTAGAACCTCAGAATGAAGTCTGCGCTGTTGCATTACTCAATTCAAGCATGACGCTTTGGAATGCGTAAAGCCACAGCGCAGACTTCATTCTTGGTCTAAAACGGATGTTTAGCCTCATCATTCACTGAGTTGATTTCGTAGATCACAGAGATTGGCTTTCTGAGGATCTTGCGGGTAAGTAGCCGCGCAGGCGTTTCTTACAGTACAGCCATCAAGATAGAAGTGGGAAAGCGTCGGATTTAACGCGGTTAAAGATCGATAGTCGTAAACGTTAAAATTACCTAGTCAATAGGGAATTGTAGTAGACCGTTTTTCTCCTCCGCTACGGTATCCCGGAAGAAAACGCCGCACCTGCGCATGCCCGCCGCCAGCCTTATCTGCAGAGTTCAAGGTCTTGTGGCGGATTACGGAGCGCTATCCGGGTGCTTAGCGAGCTGCGGAAACGGTCTCACCACAATTCCCTCAATTGTGTGGCACTCTTCCGCTACAGGCATGCGTCACCGGAAATGGCGACGGGCCAGAATTGGCCGAGGCTACATCCACGCGCGGGGACGTAGCCAAGTCGGGAGGAGATATGGCTCCATCCACGCAAAAGGTCACGTGACTTATATTATAAGAACATAGTTAATTTTTATATACATATTATGCTTTCTTATAAATAAATATAAGATGCAAAAATAAAGTAGTTAAATTTTATTGTTATTTTAAAGTTAATACGTCACGTGACTTTACAAATTTTAGACAATTTATCAAGTTTGTACTGTTTTCTAAGACTAATATCAAGTATAGTGCGTCATAAAAATGGTATCAATAGATTTCTCTATAGTTATGTTCAGGAGTCGCCCACACGCGTGAGTGGCGTGCGTACCATCCGTGCGTGTGGGCGTGCGCCCTTGGCTTGTTGCGTGTGTGGCCTGTGGCCTCCCGGTGTGTGCTCGCGGCCGAGGTGGCCGAGGCCGAGGTGCGGCGGTGAGGCTTCGTTGTGTGTGTGCGAGCCCGCCGCTTCCTACGTTCTTAACTTGCGCGCACGCTCGCGCAGTCTGGATTTCTGCAGACTACCCGCTCGTGCTTGTAGCGAGGCGGTAAGTTGGGCGAGTTGGTTGAACATCTTCAAACGTGGAAACAGCGCAAAGAATTCGACAGAGGACAAGTGAAAGAAGTGCACGGACAAAGCGCTGACTATCAACTGAAGTTTCATTTTCAGGCAGACCAGAAAATAAACACATTGAGCATAGGAAAGAAACAATCAAGACACAAAAAATACAACCCCACCGACAAGATTTGTACCACGTTATCACCCTCACACGTTCCTGCCATTCTCCTTGATAAAAAGTACTTCATCATCCCCCAAGTGCACCGACGGTGCGCTCACACAATCCCCTTCCCCTTTTGATAAAATGAAAAAGGCCTCTTCAATCTCTCTGGCGGTCTTACTTTTATTGCGTGCCAAGATCGTCAAGTCATTAAATATAGGTACGCATCCGCACCTACTGCAATGTACCGCTAAGTGGCCAGCGGGGAGGAACGGAGAGAAAGGGAATGCTCCCTCGCCCTCACGTTCACGCACCTCCCCGTTTGTCCAATGTACACCCTACCACATGTGAAGGGGATCTGATACACAACCCCGAGTGCGCATGGAACAAAAGGAGTGCGGTGGTTGACATCACATTGCAAATCACTGGTACTCCCTCGGTTAACAGCAGAGCACAGTCGTGACAGCTTCTGGGGTGCTGAAAACACCACTGGCACGTTATACTTTTGCGCCACTCGCTTGACCTGATTGGAGAGGGCGTGGATATAAGGCACCACCACCGGTCTTGTTGGTTGTCGGTTTTTGTCTAATCTCAGAACTGGGACGGCCCCTAAACACCTTTATGAGGGACTCCGCGACACCCACTATCAATGTCGGAGGGTATCCTGCCGATCTCAGCCTAGATACCTGAAACAGTAGACTGTCCTCACACCTATGATGGCATGACTTCAGCAGAGAGGCCCTCATACACGCCGTAGTAACCGCCCTCTTCACAAGCTTAGAATGCGCTGAACCGAATGGGAGAACCCCCTTCTTTGAACGTGGCTCATAGGACCAACATGTATGTGACGGCTGCATAGTAAGCCTCAGGTCCAAAAACTGTAGTGCTCTTCCTGTGGGTGTCTCGAACTTAAAGGATAAACCGGGGAGTACTTCGTAAAGCAGGCCAAGAAATCCAAACACGCGCCTTGAGGGGTAGGGCTCGGGTTATCATTGTACAGCACTAGGTAGTCGTCCACGTACCGAAACACTCTCAAAACCCGACATTCCAACGACCTTGCTATAGCCCTGTCACATTTCGCCAAATATATATCACTGAGGACCGGAGCCACACTTGATCCGATACAGATCCCACTCTTTTGCAAGTAAATTTCACTTTCAAACGTGACATAGGTGGAGCTCAAGTAAAAACTCAATAATTCCAAAAAGGAATCCACCGCGACACCCGTCGAGTTCATGAAGGCCACCGAACCACTTACCTCTATGCACTCTCCCACAGCTAGCATCAATTCACCATGAGGGATTGAATAAAACATGTCCTCAACATCGAAGGACACGAACTCGCAGCCTCCCGGATTGTCTTTTTTCAGGAAATCCACAAGGGCCTCAGAATTGCGAATAAGAAAAGGGTCGTCTAACTTAAGCAGAGACAGGTGATGCTGAAGAAAAGACGATACATGGAGCTGCCAAGAGTCTTTCTGGGTAACAATCGCCCTGAACGGTTTGAGCTCCTTGTGGGTCTTTACTGTGAAGAAGACCTCGAGATCGAGGCCTTTTGCACCCGACACAGACTTCTTAAGGTTGTCCAACCCAAGCTGACCGCAAAGCCTCACGGCCTACGCCTTAACCTTCTTTAGCTCCACCCCCGTCACACCTCTAAAATTCTTCAGCACTGCCTGTCCCGCTCTTTCTTGAAACAAGCCTTCAGGCGCTACAACAAAACCTAGCTCCCTCTTTGTCCGACTGCAACAGTTTCAACTTTGACTCGTTGAACAACTGGACCACGGGTCCAAGCTTCATCCTAGGTAAAGGCCTTCGGTCCTTCCCCTTTATCAACCCTTCCACACAATCATGAACGCACCGGTCCCTGTCGTCCTCTGAAGTCTTCGCAGATACCTGCCGCACCAGGGCTAGCAGTTCTGAAGGCCTGACCGACGGTTCTGTGGCGAATTTGGGACCCTTTTCCAGGATGTTCGATACCGGTTTGGGAACGGTGGTACCTCCCAGTCAGGGGCGGATTTAGAGGGGGGTCTGGATGTCCTGACCCGCCCCCTCTTGATTTCTGCATGTGTAAAATTTAGGGCGTGAAACGAGGGAGAGGGGAGGGAGTTCCTAAACATATGGTACGCTGACCAACACCTGACCCCCACTCAGGAAATTCCTGCATCCGCCCCTGCTCCCAGTAGCACCACGTTGAGGCCTTGACCCCCGGCTGCTTGTAGCTTTGCCATTGCTCACAGATAACCTGAAACAGGTGAAACGAACTATGGCTAATGCAAGAGTTGGTGCAGCTGAGGTGCGCCCTTCGAAGGAGCTCGTGCTTCCCCTAGCAGCACTGATGTCCTATACACATCCACAGGACATCCCTGGAACGGTGGGACATCCGAGGATATCCGGGACTGTGTGTGCTGCTTGGGTCTGACCTTTGCTCTCCATTCTCGCACGACGCGATACCGGCGATATTCTAAGGGACGATCGGAAACTTGAATGGAGTGTACGATCGGACATATGTGATGCTTCATCAAGCGAAAAAGTGTCAAAGGAGTTAGATGCCGGAAGTGCGGGGAGGAAGCACGCAAGATCCATGTGGGACCCAGATTTTGAAGCTAAACTCCACGATTCGATGTACGAAAGGAAGAGGAAGGTCCAGTGGAGGTTCAGAAACCTGGGATGCAAATAGATGGAACAAGGATTCTGATGATCGGTGTTATCAGCATGCCTGTACCAGAATTCCGGTGTGTGAGATCAAATAAGTGATTGGTGTTGGTATTTATTTGCGCTCGTGAGCGTAGGCACCACAGAAAGGCGTGTAGCCCGTACAATAATGCCTGTGAGGCCCGTCTGGGGGTGATTATGTTAGTGATTAATGAACAGTGAGGTATAATGAAGTGCGGGGCAGTGATGCACCGCGAGGGATGGGGCAGGGTTATGCGTGTGATCGTAGTTGTACTCCAGCCTCGCGACAAAGTTCCAGTATTTCAGGTTTGTCACTGATGGGCATGCTGACAATTCTTGGTGGCAATGAACACAAGTGTTGTACAGCGCGGACGAGGCATAAGCCTGCGTGGCGCTCAGTTCTTGCGAGCAGGGGCTCTAGATGACCGGTACGGTGGTTCCTGCGTGGGACTGTGCTCAGGTAATCATCTTGGGGTATCCCTGGCCCAATGATGGTTGCTAAAAGTCTCAGGGTGGCCATGTCTCTTCTGGTAGCGAGGCTTGTCCATCCTGAAGTTCTAAGTAGCTGGCTCGTCGAAATGTCGCTTGGTTGGAGACGAGGGATCGGGGAACTCCGGGCGTAGACCACGTATGCGGCTTTCCGCTGGATCCGCTCCACGTCAACACAAGAATTTCTTGTGTTGACGTGGATCGAGGGGACCAGATCGGTGAACAATATTCTAGGATGGGCAGAACAAGGGCGGTGTAGAGTTTCGCCATCACGATGGGTCCTAGGCCCTTGCTGATATTTTGTATGAACCCGAGCAAACGGCGGGAACGCGATGCAATGGAATGAACATGGTATGAGAAGGTTAATCGGGCGTCCAGAGTCACTCCAAGTATCTTGATGTTGTCACTGCGGTTGATAACTTCGTCATAGATCCTCAAGAGGGGAAGTGGGCATGGCACCTTCCTCTGGGTTGTGAAGTACACTGATTTAGATTTAGAGGCACTAAGGGGTAATTTGTTTACCGTGGACCATATGTGTACCCTGTCAAGGTCCTGCTGAAAGTCATCATAATCTTTGGTTGACTTAATCGATTTAACAAGTGTGAGGTCATCGGCATATAGCACAGGAGTTGAGCTTATATGGGGAATAAGATCGTTGATAAACAAAGAGAAAAGTGTAGGGCCAAGAACACTGCCTTGTGGGATTCCAGATATGACAGATTGGGGTTGTGAGGGGGTACCGTTGCGGTATACACGTTGTTGTCTGCTGGAGATGGAAGTCTGACAGCCAAACTAGAATTTGATCCAGCCGGCGTATATACACGTTGTTGTCTGCTGGAGATGGAAGTCTGCAGCCAAACTAGTTTGATCCCGAAACCGGCGTATACACGTTGTTGTCTGCTGGAGATGGAAGTCTGACAGCCAAACTAGAATTTGATCCCGAAAGCCGGCATGCACAAGTTTCTTCCGTAAAGGGTGTGGTCCACTTTGTCGAAGGCTTTTGTAAAGTCCAGCTGTACGAGTTCGCATGGCACTGCGCTATTGAGACTGTCACTGATCCTGTGTACTACCGTGAGGAGGGCGGTTTCACAACTTCTCCTGGGACGAAAGCCATGCTGCGCCGGCGAGAGCAAGGCATGGCTCTCGAGGGGCTTGTGTATCACCTGGTTCATGACTCGTTCCATTGTGCGGCAGATCACTGACGTGGTAGAGATGCACCGATACGATTCCAGCTTGTGAGCAGGAGCTCCATTTCCCTTGTACACAGGCGTAATATACACCATTTTCCACGTGCTTGGGACCCTTCCAGTGTCCAGACTTTGCTGGAATAGACGTGCCAGTATAGGTGAAATGAGTTTGCTGCTTGCTTTCAGAAGAGCAGGGTGGATGCCGTCTGGACCAGGCGACTGCGAGGGTTTCAGCCTAGTTAGGGCTTCCTCCATGTCAGATGTGCTGATAGAGATCTTTGTCAGAGTGGGTTGGACTTGGTCAGCTGGAGTATCCGAGACTGGGCAAAGTGGGAGCTGTTGATCTGGTAGGGTTGGTGTCCAGACTGAAGCGAAATGCCTGCTCAAACGTTCTGCGGCCTCAGAGGGCTTTGCCATTGAGAACACCACTTGGGCCTTCAGTAATATCTGAATACAGCCCTAATGATTGCTGACCATTGACATACCGGCCGTTTGGGGGAAAACAACATGCAGTTTGGATGCAGAGTTAAATTTCAAGAAAGTGGATACTGTGAACAATTTATAACTGTCCCGACAACCTAATTTTTGTGAAATCCGTGATTTGATCAAGTCATTTCATGGACATGCAATGCACATATTGAAATATTCACGAAGCTGACATTTTGCGAACTATAACACCCATGAAAAATAAGTTGTCTAGAGTTACACGTACGCACAGTTAAGGAACTTTCAAAAGTCGCCTGCTTGCGCCTTTGCCACCACTACACGTGTAAAATTCAAAAACTCGTGTGGCGGTGCACGTCTTTTAACTACTTTTACATTCCTCGGCCTCCCCCGTTTACTTTTAATTAAAGGAATACTCAATTTTTGAGAAGCTTTGATATTTGTTGATGGTTGCACAAACTCATCCTCCTCATCTGTACCCACTGATCGAACACCTGGACGCTGCGCAGGTTTCCCCTCCTGGCTTGTATCCATTGATGTACATTCCAGCTGTGACACAGATTTATTCTTCTCAACAGTAAGGGCTACAATTGGCTGTGGTGAGGGTTGTACCTGGTTGCTTGGGAAAGTTGTAAGGTTGTGAAGAAAACTCTCAATCAATGACAATTTCTCCTTTAGCTCAGATGGACTACACGAGGCCAAAACATTAGCCGTAGGTTTTGCTATATCACACAAAAATTTGTGCGCATGATTGAATCTTGCCTGAATAGTGTCTAGCTTTGGAGGCTCAGATCTTTTTACAGCTGCTGTAAGTGTGGGCGAAGGGATAGCACTCTGAGCAGGTTCAGACGCTAGGAAGTGGCTCTTAAGCCATCGCTGTGGAATGGAAGCCTTATCAAATAGTTTTTCCTTTGCGAAACAACGTGCAGCAAATATGTGGGCACATGGAAGACCATATTGGGAGTAAACTGAGCATATGCAGCCATCGAGACTTTGTGGCACCAAGTATTCTTTTTGTTCCGACTGAACAGTGTACATTCCCTTAGTGATGCTAACAACAAACTTGCTTCTTATGAACTTCTCATACTGTTCCAGCATGGTTCTCCTTGCTTCTAAAGTGCAGGTATTAGACAACTCTACTTGAAATAAGTCAGAGCAGCTAGTATCTATGTTGAGCTTCATCTCCCTAAGCCTTGCAAACTGCAGTGACATGACATCGTGGTCGACATACTCCAGCAATGCAGTGACTGCAGCAACTAAGTGCATCCCTGAACGCAAGAAGGCCTTCATCTTCTGGTTATGACTTTCAATTCTGTTGTTTGTATTATTTCCAAGAGTAAATAAAGTGCGACGATAAGCGTGCACCCACATTTCTTTACAGGAATCCCAGTTGGCAATGAAATACTTGTAAAACTCGAAAGAAGAATTTTTCTGTAGCTCCGCAACCTTTTCATTGTAAACAAGCTCATCTTGTGCATAAACAATTTCCTTAATAAGGGGACGCAGTACTGCCTTCTTCAACGGTGCCAGTTTGTTAATCTGAAGGTCTAGGTAATGTAGGACATGCCATGAACAGAGCAGTATGGTGCTCCTGGGCATAAGGTCCTTTAAAATTCTAAGCTCGTTTAAGTCCTTATCTATCATGATTACTTTGCAGGCTGATATTATGAAAGGGTTGCAATCAATGAACTTGCCAAACACTGAGCGTACAATTGCGGACGTCTCCCTCTGTAAGAATGCATAACAGACGCTCCTACCCCTTCCACAACCATCCTCACATAAAATTGAATACAAAATATAGCCCTCTATGTTCACTTTGTACGTCCCATCAACAAACAAAATTTCTGGATATTTCTCTAAAGTTTCTCTCATGATAGAGGTCTGGAATAAAACAAATAAAAGTTTGTCCTTCTCATCCTTCTCATAATGAATAATCCAGTTGGGATTCTGAGAGGCAAGGGTCTGCATCTGTTCGAGCAACATGCCACCATGATCCTGACTAGTTTTAATTGTAGTTGCATAACGAGACTTGTAGTTGTTTATGTCTTTAGTTTTCAGAAACTTGCCAGTCTTTTCATAAACATAATTTTTGAAGTCCTTAGGTGCTACATTGCATTTGACAAGATCTGCAAATTCTGCCTTCTCAGGTTCACTGAGGAGTCTATTTTGTGGATACAAATCGAATAAGTCCTGGGGATGGTTGTGCTCAACGACAAGTTTCGAAATTGTGTAGAAGACACTTCCTTTAGTTCTCATAGCCACTGAAACAAGCATCTGACAGCCAGTATGATTAAAGTTACGCTTTGGACGTTTCCCAATGCCCTTCGAACTTGGCTTAAGTCCATGTACACAGATGTAAGTAACTCGAGAATACTTGAATTCATCACTTTGAGCTAATGGGCATAAGTTGCTCTTACTTACTGCAACAACGTGGTGCTCATCTTTGCACCAGGCTTCAAAGGCTGACCGAAAAATTACAAAGTTTGCAAAAGTTGCCCCTTCAAAGATGACACTTCCTCCGCCAGACAGAGTGGGGGGACTAAAGACAGTATTCCCAAGCTCCGAACAAACTTCATCAGCCCCCATGATGACAACCCGATGTTTCCGCTGCAGGGCTTTAGAAACGCGCTTGGCCCTGAGCTTCTTCGCACATGCTGGACGGCTATCAGCTGAGCTAGCGGCATCATCCGAGAGGCTACTGCCATTCTGGACCTCTAGACGTGTGGTGTTGGAGCTAGCGTCTGGCACAACTCGACGTTTCCGCTGCAGGGCCTTAGAAGCAATCTTGGCCCTGAGCTTCTTTGCACATGCTGGACGGCTATCACCTGAGCTAGCGGCATCATCCGAGAGGCTACTGCCATTCTGCACCTCTGGACGTGTGGTGTTGGAGCAAGCGTCTGGCACAAGCCGACGTTTCAGCTGCAGCGGCTTAGAAGCAAGCTTGGTCCTGAGCTTCTTCGCGCATGCTAGCGGCATCGCGCAGCTAGCGGCATCATCCAAGAAGCTACTGTCATTCTGCACCTCTGGACGTGCGGTGTTAGGGCCAGCGTCTGCTAGGTGGCCATCAGCTGAGCTAGGGTCAGAGCATGTCTCCAAGGAGGACAGCTCGTCAAACATAGGCACACATGAAAAGGCTTCAAGGATAGGCATAGGCTCCAAAAGGCAACCCACTGCAAAGTCTCCATCATCCCAAGTAATTATGGGAGATGCGATGGTAGCAGTACGGTTTCGTGCCTTACGCAACCCCTGAGACTTCCGCTCTCTGCATTTGGGCTTCACCAACTGCCACTTGTATCCACCCACCAAATTCGGAGGTGATGGGACCACAGAAACAGCAAGAGGAAGTGGTGGAGAGGATGCAGAAGCAGGAGCTGGTGGGGGCACAGAGGAAGCAAGGGGGAGTGGTGAAGATGCTGAAGCTGGAGGAGGTGGTGGGGGCACAGAGGCAAGAGGAGGTGGTGGTGGTGGGGGCACAGCAGAGGCAGCAAGAGGGAGTGGTGGAAAAGATGCAGAAGGCACAGAGGCTGCAAAGTCTCCATCATCCCAAGTAATGGTGGGGGACGTGATAGTAGCGGCGTGGTTTTCTGCCTTATGCAACTTTGGAGACTTGCGCTCCCTGCATTTGGGCGTCACCAACTGCCACTTGCATCCACCCACCAAACTCGGAGGTGATGGGGCCATAGAAACAGCAAGAGGAAGTGGTGGAGAGGATGCAGAAGCAGGAGGTGGTGGGGGCACAGAGGAAGCAAGGGGAAGTGGGGAAGATGCAGAAGCTGGAGGATGTGGGGGGGGGCACAGCAGAGGCAAGAGGAGGTGGTTGGGGTGCAGAGGAAGCAAGAGGGAGTCGTGGAGAAGATGCAGATGCAAGAGGAGGTGGTTGGGGCGCAGAGGAAGCAAGAGGGAGTTGTGGAGAAGGTGCAGATGCAAGAGGAGGTGGGGGGCACAGAGGAAGCAAGAGGGAGTCGTGGAGAAGGTGCAGATGCAAGAGGAGGTGGTTGGGGCGCAGAGGAAGCAAGAGGGAGTTGTGGAGAAGGTGCAGATGCAAGAGGAGGTGGTGGGGGCACAGAGGAAGCAAGAGGGAGTCGTGGAGAAGGTGCAGATGCAAGAGGAGGTGGGGGGGCACAGAGGAAGCAAGAGGGAGTCGGGAGAAGGTGGTGGGGGCGCAGAGGAAGCAAGAGGGAGTCGTGGAGAAGGTGCAGATGCAAGAGGAGGTGGGGGGCACAGAGGAAGCAAGAGGGAGTCGTCGAGAAGGTGCAGAGGCAAGAGGAGGTGGTTGGGGCGCAGAGGAAGCAAGAGGGAGTTGTGGAGAAGGTGCAGATGCAAGAGGAGGTGGGGGGGGCACAGAGGAAGCAAGAGGGAGCCGTGGAGAAGGTGCAGAGGCAAGAGGAGGTGGTTGGGGTACAGAGGAAGCAAGAGGGAGTCGTGGAGAAGGTGGTGGGGGCGCAGAGGAAGCAAGAGGGAGTTGTGGAGAAGGTGCAGAGGCAAGAGGAGGTGGTGGGGGCACAGAGGAAGCAAGAGGAGGTGGTTGGGGCACAGAGGAAGCAAGAGGGAGGCGTGGAGAAGGTGCAGATGCAAGAGGAGGTGGGGGGGGCGCAGAGGATGCAGGAGGAGGAGATGCTGGAGGCGAGGCGAGCATGCTAGGAGGGCAAGAATAGCCAAGCGGAGGAAATTCGATCTCACACGTCGTGTTCAACACGACATCCTTGGTGGTCCAGCAGTTCCGGGAGGGGCTGGCACTCGACGTCCTCTCCATGTGGTCCTGATGAATCCTGGACCTGGTCATCACCTCTGCGATCCTCTGTGCGTGCAGGAACAGGAACTCTGCAAAAACCTATTCAGGTTGTTTTGAAATGGGCGTCTTAGTTTTCAGAATGTAATAAGAAAACAATATGCATAGAACATCTTTTCATTTTTTACATTTGAACTGCCTACCTTACAACAAAGGCAATAGCTCCGACGGTGCACTATATACCTGCACCTGGCGAACAGTGAAAGTCATCACAGTACATCGAAATGAATGTAGCTCCACATACCTTGTTGCCATCCCGGCTTGGGTGTACTCCGTCGTAGCCGATCCACCGATGCCACTCGTCCACGAGATCGCCGATGAACACGAAGCCCTTCTTGAGGCAGAACTCCTGCAGGAGCCAGTTCACTTCTTTGTACCGATCATTCAACGACTGGATCTCGGCACTCTTACTACGCTGACACTCCAACGAAGAGAACCTGTTCTCCCGCCTCGGAAGGACGGAAGAAAACACGATCTGCATCGTCGGATTGCGTTCCAAGATCTGAGCGGCCAGCCGACGGTACTTGTCAATGTACGCGCTGGCACAAACGCTGGTGTTGTTTGTGCCAACGTGCAAAATGACAGCATCAAAATCGGGCAGGGCGTCAGACACCTTGGAAAACAAGGCCTCGATTCTAATGCCACTAAACGCCCGCACTTCGACAGCCACCCGGTTATTCGATGGGAAATACTGGGACAAGTATTTCACCATCGAATCCCCGGCCACCAAAACTCGAGGCATGTCAGAAGCGCGACCGTGGCGACCGTGCTAAGACACAAAGGGCCAAACTCTCCTTGACCAAGAAAACGAGAGAAAAAAACGCTTCAGAGCAATCCAAATCCGCTTGCGGAAGACCAGGCAGGAACAGCAGTCCGGACAAGTCAGGAACGCAAGGGGAAATGGCCGCCGAGCACATGGCAAAACCGTGGGCAAAACAATGAGGCAAGAACGGAAGTTGGAAGAAAAGACCGGAAGTTGATTCCTGCGTGGACGTAGCCAGGCCGGGAGGAGAACAGACTCCGTCCACGCAGTAAGTGACGTATGTGCGCCGGAAGTGACGTAGTGCGTGGATGGAGCCTTATCTCCTCCCGACGGGGCTACATCCCCGCGCGTGGATGTAGACACTCCCGCCAGAATTATAACTGGGCCGTAGACTGGCCGGTGTTTATTTATAAGAAAAATAGGCGGATATTTTTTTTGGGGGGTGTGTCTATTCATTTGTCAAATATAAGGGTATTTGGTGGTCTGTTTTGAACGGACGCTAGAAACAGCTATTGGCGGTCCAAAGCCCTCAAGAAATACTAGGGGTTAAAGTTTAAGAGAGAGGGTTTGGACAAATACGGACACATACCACGGTTCACCTTAAGAATACGGACGCACTCGACGCTCCGAAGTGATGGGAGAAATCGACAACGTCAAAGGCGCACCAACATGGCGCGCGTCATGCTTCTGTACCTGTTTTATCATCGCTCAACCGATTATGTACGGGACACATCCAGTGAGTTGCGCTTTTGAAGCTGTTTGATTTACCCTATAAACTCGTAGCGTCGGCAGCGTCTGGACCTCAGATGAAACGAAGTATTGCTGGGGCAAAAATGGTTAGAAATCGGTGTTTTTTGGTTAAATAGATTTCCTATTTACAGCGGTTTTCTATTGGTGCTTATTTGTTTTGCCTAAAGAGGAAAGGTTATGGCCTAAATATAACAAATTCTGTGTTAGAAAGCGTCTTTATTATGATAGTTTAGTAAATCTTAAAGACGGAAAGTCAGCACAATTAATGATGTAGTGTTTTCGATCAACACGTTTCACTGGATCAAACAGACAACTCAAAGTACTTCCATCTGAAATGCGCAAAAAAGTAGAAATATAAACAAGTACGAAACTGTGGGTCACTCAATTATCCAAGCGGCGCGCTCCAGCAAACTACGTTAACCGGAACCTGTGTCGAAACAAAACAAAACGAAACAAATGGAGCAGGCTGCAAAGAACACCCCAGTCAAGAATAGGACAAAAAATAATGTCGGCAAAGGAAAATGCCTGCTCCACAAAAATTAGTCTTTCGAAACTTCCACCTCGGGAATTAACCTGGGTCGCCAGAATAAACCCGGTTCCATTCTCATTTCTGTTAGGACCCTGTATTTCAAAGCTTGGCTATAAAGATATATGTTCAATCTTTTATGATTTTGTATTTTTGTTGTTTGATTTTCTTATATTTTAAATTGAACAGGCCCAAGTGGCGTATCTTTATATTTAGCTTTTTATGTATACTGAGTGCTTTGTAATTTAGAGATGTCACTTTTGTTTGTTTTTTGAAACAGTGTCTTGCTAAACATCACATTTCAAGAAAATTTGCAAAAAATAACTAACATTATATATATACACCCTATAATATAAATTTTTCCTACGGGAGAGAAGTGGCCGAGTGGGCTAACGCGTCTCATCTCGGAGCGTGGAGCGAAAGCTTGCCCTGGGAACCTCCTGGGTTCGATTCCACACCACCCCCGCCCGTTTCGATCTGGATGAGTTTCGTACCGGCACGCGTTCGTGTGATCACTACTGCGTGATGCACGTTAAAAACCCCAGATTAGCGGTGGTACCGCACTGGCTAAATTTCTCATCTACACCTAAGAGACCGATTACCCGTTGAGGCGCATCTCCCCATCAAGGCTGTATAAGCATAAAGAGCAAACCAATTTTTTTTTCATTTTTCCTACCGGCAAACGAGTCTAGAAGCAAATAAAACCTCTAGTTCCCGAATTCGCCGGTTCCCGCGTGCGCGCTCCCTATGTTAGCTTCATTAAGGTAGAATCCCAATGCCAGAGTCCTTCAAAACGCTTCTGGCCACGAAATGCCCGGCGAAAATTGCTCTAGAGACAGAAGCTGCCGCTATAGGCCTCATAGCTGGTAGGTGGTGTTCTTGTTTGGTATATTCATTCTCAGTGTGCCAGACCAATTTTGCGGCGTAAAACCTAATTGGTCTGCAAAACTAATTTGTCGTACACCAGTACACCAACAATTTGTCACTCTTGTAATTGATAGCTGTATCCAAGCGCCGGTCATTCCATAATAATATCGAAAGAAGAAGCATAAAAATATGCTTTCTTAAGTTTAATTGACAAAAAATCTTTATAAAAATGGCAATGTATGTGTCCGTATTATTTCACTTAAATATTGACACATGAGGCGCTAAACTTTGTCAATGTTGGCGGTATAAAAAAAGTAGTTTGCTTGAGACAATAAAAAAATGAACGAATACATATCACAAGTTTAGGGCGAATATGAAAGATTGAGTATATAACTGTCTGAGCAAGACCAAGGCACTTCCGCCAGGCAAGAATACTTTCAGTGAGACGACGCGTCAACGCGTCCTCTGTGTGGATAATTCTAAATGATTCGGGAATTCCGATCGCACTTCCCGGTTTCCAGACTCCCAGCGATGGCTGCTACATTGTCGGAAATATGATTCCTAGTTAGCGTCAAGCTTCGACGTGGTCTCGTCGCGTTGCGTGAAAAGCGCGCTCCCATTACGTTATGAAATTTTGTGTACTCTGGCAATACTTGGCTGGCAATCTTGTATACCTTGACTTCAAAGAAGACTGCAACACAAGCTATTTAAAACTGGTGGCTGATCACAAGTGTCCTCGTAATAGCTCGGGAATGTTGAATAAATTCTTTACGCCACGTTCTGTGAGAAAACTACGAAGCTCTCAAATAAATGTAGAACAGCTTGTAGCCGAAGAGTCAGGTGGGTTTATAGTATATACAACTTTTCATTAATTTGAGCTCATGACTAAATAAAAAAATAGCACAACCTTATCCCATCCTATAAGTGTTTTTGTTACACTTCTACTATTTCACACCTGGCTCTTTCACTGGCAAAACTCAAAAACTTTCCAAGTACGTTTAAGAACCATCAAAGTGATGAAGGGGAGATCTCGGGCCTCCACTTCGTCACACTGATGAGAAATAAACTTTATTATATAGCGCCATACCGGGCTGCACTAACACATGCAATATTAAAATAGGCTATGCAGACCTTCCATAAATGTCAGAGCATAAGTTACCTAATCTTGTATATGCAGAAAGTGTGGCGAGGACACAGGAAAAAAAGAGAAATATAAGTTTTTTCAATAAAAACAAATTGTAAAAAAATGGACTTCAGAATTTTATAATTAAAGATCTATATCCTTGCGTGAGAGATATAGCGTAAGCTATTTGTTGAGCGGCAATGGCGTTGACTATGCTTCCTGCAATTTCAAAATTACTCACTCTTTATATATATATAGTCCCTGGGAGAATGAAAACGGCAAGGAGAAGCTTCAGTTTTCCACTTCTTTATCTTCAAAGACGCCTCGGCATCTTGAGAGCCTCAGGCGGGCACGCGCGGCGGCTAAAGCACGGCGAAAGGCATCGACGCGCGCTGGGAGACGGGAGTTTGAATCAGACTCCCTGCCGTTCTTATACTGTCAGCGACAAGAGCATATTTCTTGGTGCTCCCCTTCTCATTCTCGAAGAGCACGAGCAAGTTTCAACGGCGAAAGCTACATTTGGCTTGCATGTCAGCGCAAAAAGAGCGTCTTTGTATTTCTCGAAAAGCATGAGCAAGTTTCAACGGTGGAAGCCACATTTGGTTCGCATGTCAGCGTCGAAGCCAGCCGAAGTCTTTCGCGTCATCAGGGCTCCTGCCGTTGACACGTTGGCGTATTAGGGCTTCTTTTGAAATGGCAATGTGACTTCCGAAAACGTACACAAACCTCTGCAATGCACCTTATAGAAAAGAAAACAAAAAACAGGTCAGCGCTACTGGAGTTAAAGGAATGGTGCGGCTTGCAGAACGCAACGAACTACGATTCCAAAATACAGGATTTGTTGTTTGATACACAAATAGTTTTCTTTCATAAACACCTCGCGGAATATATGTCGTCTTTTGCCTCACACCTAACGTTGTTTACTCGTTTAAATATCACAATAGATGAAACGTTACGGCGCGTAAACATAACGTCGATTTATTGCGGATGTCGAGAAGTGAGAAAAGTTTCGGGATGTGCGCCAACATATAGCGACTGCGAAACAAACAAAACAATAAACACAATTTTTCTTGAGCGTAAGGTTTTGTGCGTTTACTTTTCAAATACCTTGCAAGCTTGTAAGTTTAAGGTAGAAAATATCTATACCAGCCCAAAGAAGGACGGGAGTGGGCCGGAAAGTTTAAGAGCAGTTTTAAGCAAGCAAAAGGTGCTATCACGGAAAATATAAGCCGAAACAGTCCTTCATGCTTCCTTGGTGTGCAAGCGAGTTATTAAAAGAGCTTTGGTCAGAATAAGCAATAGAATGCGAAATTTAGATTCCATGATTCGTACTATTTGCAAGCTCAAGAGATGATAGAAAAAATGTCGCATCGGGTGTTTCAGCTCCTATAGTCCGCGCGGGTACACTTTTAAAGGAAGTTCAGGAAGGTTCAAGTGCTGACGTGGAGCTCTAGGCGTTTAGTTGCATGTTCTACTGCAATATTATTATCCACTCTCGCATATTCCTCATGTTTCGCAAATCATAAAGAGCAGGGTGAAAAACACTCTTAATTAGTGTTCCCATTAGCTTCTCTAGTTTGATCAAAAACGTATATTCAGAAATAATTTTAAATCGGTAGGTGCACACCTACAACATTCCCTTTAAACTGTCATGACCTAATGTTGCCTTGCTAAGCACTTAGCTTCGCGGTAACGTGTCCAACAAAAGCGCTTTAATAAACTGTTGTTTTATGTTATCCGTTAACTTCCTCACGTAAAAAGAAAAAAAATTCCCAACTAGCTTTATAAGAGTCAGTAAAACCTGCAAATTTATTATATAGCGTCATTCTCAGTTCAACAGTTCAACGTAAAATTTAGCTACTCGTATTAATCCTAGTAAACTGCGTTAGCCCGGTTCGGCGAGGTCACACGGAAGAGCGGGTCGTTCGCCATTTAAGCAGAAGGTATCGAAAATGTCTCAGCTTTAAAGAGACACAGAAACAAAACTTTTGCGCGTATTGCCTTGCCTTAATACAAATAATAGGGTACAAAATCCTCAGAAACACCAATGTTTTGTTTGAAAACGCGAGAATATACATTTTAAAATTAATTAAACAAGTTACTAATTTCACCTAGTGGATTAATCTGAAGCTTTATAGGAGTGTCTTGATCACGTTGGCCTCTTAAGATGAGCACTGCGAGGAGGGAGTATGGAGTCCTTGTATATGCAAGCCAGGCTGTACTCGAGTCCGAAAGAATGACGGAAAAAAGCCAACGTTGAGTTGGCCACGTTGGGCCGCCCCGACAAGTTTAATTGAGCCCGTCAAGCCGCAACCCGGTGTTGACGGAAATAGACACCAGAAGGTCGTCCTTTTTGGGACAATTTGTTTGTACTGTGAGCTGAATCAAATGTTCGCAAACCTTATGTCAGTTTACGGTGGGACGCCGTTCTATTGTGTGGCAGACAACTGGCACAGCTGCGTGGCGTATGGCGCCGGTTCCACCATGACGACGTGTCTGCTGCTCATTAACGAGCAGACCGTGTTTCCGTCCGCTCAGCCCTCGCTACCCGAACTCTACAGCCAACATCGCGCGCAGGCGCAGGGCTCTTCGTAGCGGAGGGCTGCGAGGCGTCAAAGTCCCTATTGTGTCCCACGTTGGTAGCGAACGCGTGCACGGCCGTGGTTTTCCTATAGTATAGAATTCTAATGCGCAGGAAGTGCAGATGCCCTGAAGTACGGGAAGCACCGGCACCACGATGTGACAAAAATAACCAATTCACGTGACTGCGATCTCGCCGCGAGCTAGCGTGCGCAGGCGTCGTTCACGGATGTTGTCATCGTAGTACTAACCTTCGTGTTGATGTTGTATCCTACACACAGCCACAGGTAGCCTGCCCGCGAGTACTCCGCGAACGCGGTGGTAGCGGTAGCGCGATCAGGACGATAGGATCGATAAGACGGCGTACATGCATGTGATGCGGTCGTTCAGTTCTCGGGTACTTCGAATAAGCGAGATTGTAACGCCTTGCCGCCACCAAGTCGCAAAGCTCAAAACAACGGCACCCTTGGCCCTGCAAAGGTCAATAACGCAACGGGCGCGACGCATATCCCAAGACGCATCGGGCTCTTGGCTGGCTGAATTTAAAGCGCTCGCCAAAAATGCGTCATTTAGAAAAAACGAAAACAAAAACAACAACATTTATTCATTCGTTCAAAGCACAATCATGAGGTTATCATTTACATGTATTATTGATATAATTCACCTTATTTTTGAATTCATTGCGTATATTCCAGGCTCTGACTAAGTATCTTTTATGATGACGATTTAAGGCATAAAAAGGGGAATATGAAAAGTAAATTCCACTTCATGTCGATCTTATTAAATAAACATAGATCATAAGTAAACAATAGATGAATGCGACAGAAAACACGCAACAAAATTTTAGATCTATATTTAAACTCTACAAACGCACCAGAATCTTATTCTTGCTAGATTTACCTGGATAAACTCAAGGGGAATAAAAGTCGCACTAAAATATGACCTCTCGTAGACGCGGCGAGTACTCACCCACTGACCAAGAACGTTGCCCGAAGAAGGTTATCTTTAAAAGAAGAATACAAAGCGCCCAAGCCGCTCAAATATATTAGTTTTTACCATCGTGTTTATGCATGATACTAGAACACTTATTTTTATTAACAGATTGCGGATTAACACAAAAATACGGAACAATCGTACGTGTCTACCTACACGAAGAATTAAAAAATTGGTCGATATTTGCGACCTGAAATTTTGTCGAACATATGGGAAGCTACATTAAAACATGCACAACATTCAACAAAAGTGACCATCTCAAACGTTCTTGGACATCAACGCCTCGGCGCACCCACTAAAATGAAAATTTCAGCTGAACAACATCAAACATCGCAATGTTCCCTGGGAATATTTGAGATGAGAGTCATAAATGTCAAGAAGCAGTAGTTAAATTTTTTGAACGCTTGTAGTTTTTATTTTACGACTCTATACTTGTTTTTTGCATTGAATCCTATAGGCCAAATTCACAAAATGATACATTTCTGCTTTTCTTGACAAAAGATCGTATAGTTCTTAAGGCCTGTAATTGCCTGCGTATTACAGAACGCAAATCAATAAAAAGTTTTATATTTCCTTGAAGGTGGTTTCATGGGATATCGAACACTCGTGTCGCGGTGGGTATTTCGATTGACCTGAAAAAATTTTATAATATGGCCCCATTTCTGTAATAAACAAAACACTTGAAATTTGTTTTTCAAGTTATATTTCTTCACAAAAATTCTGAAGTGGAGCAAGGTAAAATGCTACATTTAGGCTGCTTGATTTTTGTAACCCGCTCTGTCGGTTGTTATATCTAAGTAAAGACAAAAAAACCGCAAATTGTTTTAATGGCATAGCTTATTTGTTCCTTTAAATTAAACTACTTTGGTGTATTTTATATCAGAACTAAAAAAATAAGTCAAACATCGCATCTTTGACGTTATTGATGACATATTTGGAGCCGTTGTATCTTAGGTTTCATCGTAAATTTTACTTATTAAATAGTATACGCTTACAGGCATATACACGTGATATTGACTGGTGCCACTTTAGGTTCATTTATTTTCACCAAATAATTACTGTATTTTGTTTTAATTTCGTCTTAAAATAAATGTCGTTATAATTTGAGTCCCTTTTATTACAAAGGGAAATTTGTTATTCTTTCCTATGATGTTTACTTTCTGTGAACATATTAAAATTTCCGCCTTTTTTGTTCTATGTTCGGTAGAAGTTCTCAAACAGAGATACATGCACCCGGTTCAGGAAAAAGGTATTTTCGCAAGTTGGCTTTACTGCAAGGTTAGTCGCCATTAAATGCTAAAGGCAGGGAGCTTGGAAATGTTTGTAAGGTGAAGGGATGAGGGAAAGTGGTGCTGGGGAGAGGGAGGGGAGAGAGTTATGTGAACGTACCCCCATTATAAACAAATATATGCCCCTAACCTCCGCTGTTGCAATTGCACTAATTACGCATGTTTCCTTCCTTTTTTTTTTTTTTTTTGGGGGGGGGGAGAGATTTTAGTTAAGACACTTGAGTCGGGATGCATATTTCGTTTATGTCAGTTCACATATATATATTTTTTAGCTCTCATGTCGTCTGTATTTGTCAGGTTGATTAAAGCCATAAGACGAGATCTGAAACCGGTAGTCTCTGTTGCAGCTTACCATTCCGGTCCTCTACTCTGAGCTTTTTACATATGAAGTTGCTTGTGTCCAGTTTTATCAGTGGCTGTCGTTCAGAGATTTGATCCAAGTCTCCTTACGATGGTCGACATAACAATAAGATATATCAAAATGAACGTTTTCGCTCATGTGAAAAGCACCTGGACATGGATCTGTTGACAGTCAGCCTCGTCCACTCCTCACAGCGCTACTGCATCGAGAATTGAGGTATACAAACGTGCTTTGGCCCAAATTGCTTCGCGCGCCTGGCTGAAAACTCGGCGTGCTGTGTCAGTGAGTTGAGCTCAAGTTTGTGCCCAAGCGTAGTTTCCTAGCATGATATGCTCAGGGAGGTCAAGGAAAGAATTCCTTGAGGCGGACTAAACGCGACTCCACGGAGATTCTTGTCGGCAAATAACAACCAATTCTAAAAGCTAGAGCTGAAAAGAGAAAAAGACAAACTAGAAGTCGCATCCAGTTGAAACGTTTTCAGGAAATTAGCGGCCGCCTTATTAGACAAAACCAAACAGCTAAATACTACACGCGAAGCAGGAGCCTATTGCTCCTGCTTCGCGTGTGGTGGGTTGTGGCTCAATGTGCGTCAAGATTTTGTAAAGTCGTTGCCCGGTCGCGAGAAATGCCAGCTTCAGATCCTCACTTGCTGTCAGTATTAGAGTAATTCCAGATTAACTCCCGATGCATCAAAATACCTGCTGTGAAAATTAACACAAATCCAGTACTCACTCGCGTTGCTTCAAAATTGTGACGTTTTTACAGTGCGGGAAAGGTGAGAGTCTTGGTATTGGCAATCGTCACTGAGTACTGCACAAGGACGATCTTCATTGTTTCATTCTAAGAACAAACACAAATCATGACGTGATGAAAGGCATTAAGAATTACAAGAAGAAAGTCATTGTCAGAAAATACGTGATCGAGTCTTTTTGGAAGACTTTCCTGATGTTTCGGAAAACAAAAACGGAGATTACAACATTTTAATCACCCCGCCTGAATGATTGAAGATCAACTAAAGGCAAACAATATGTGCCTAAAGTGTTGTACCGATTTCTGCCTTTGTTTTCGCACTCGCTTAAATATAAACTTCTAAAGGGAGGAGTGATCTCAATGAGCCTTTACAACGCTGACCTCAGCATACCCACGTTGAGGTGCTTCATAAGGGGAAACGTTCACTCTGATATATCTCGATTTTTATGTCGGTCATCGTATTAGACTCGACCAAATCTGTGAACGTCAGTCATTGTTAAAACGTAAAACAAGTAAGTTCGAATGTAAAAAAAGCTGGCGCAGCTAGGAGACTAGAATGCTAGCGAAAACACCAGGTCTAACGGTTGTAGATACCATCTGGTTAACACACGTTAGGGTTCAGTCGGTAAAATCTTCGGGACGAAAAGAACTTGACGAACCGAAGAACACAAGGAAAAAAAGGAAATAAAAATATTATACACACTAAACTGAGATAAGCAACAATATGCACCCTGATTCTGGAGTCCTGACTTGAATAATAATATTAATATAAAAAATCGCGCGTTGCCTGTAACGTCAGAAGAGCGTAACAGGTAGGGGCAGACATTTCTTTCTTACCAGGGGCACGTCCACATAACCCTCTCCCCAGCCCCGTCTCCGCCGCCATTTTGTAACAAATTACAGACTGAGGACACTGGACGAGTGGACCCGACCCAAGGGTTATCCAGAACACAAGAAAGCCATCCTCGATTTACTGGTGCATTACATAAAATTTGGGTCCCATCACCTCATCTATTCTTGACGTAATCACCTACCCCAACCCCTGTAGTCGTCCCTTAACTCCTACATCTCTTGTTTTAGAATAACTCCGCCAAATCAGGCGATGGTTTAATGAAAATAAATATATAAATAAATTTATACGCATGCTTTGCTCTGGTTTGCAGTCAAGGTTAAATCGCCGATGTGCTGGTGCATGGACACAAAAAGAACACGTGTAGGGCAGTTCCATATGATTACGGAATGACACCATTCGGCATATTGACACATGAATGTCTCTGCCTTCGAGAGCTGCGTGAAAATCACCGTTTTGCCATTTCTTCTTACACTACAAGACTAGTCACCGAATGTCTTGGTCACTCCTCGTATATGAACCAGAATTTATACACTAAACAAGATAGTCTATAAGCAATGGGTCGGCCGTCTCTCTGAGGCTTTCAGTGGGTTCCTTTTTTAGATTTTAGAAGCCTCCGCAGTTTTTTTTACATGCCCAAATAAACAGAAATAATTCGTACGCCTTAGATTTTCTCGTCAGGAACAAATGTTTTGCTAAACTTCTCGTGCTGTTTACCGGCTCAATTATATGGTAGATACAGAATATTCTTTTACCTAATGTCGCGTCTATAAATATCAAAATATTGATCGGATGCTATGAGAAATTGTTTCTTACTCAGCCATATCAAACAGCAGTTGTAAGATGTGGCCTAATTAGAATAAGAAAACGTGGCTAAACAAAACAAACAAACAAAGGAATTTTTTGTACGGCAACACACTTTGTCGCACAATCAGTTAAAGTATTCCAATCAAACACAAAGTGTCCAAAGCAAAATTAATTAGAAGCCGTCACAGCTTTTCACGATGTCTAGAATGAATTAAAGACATAACTTAAAAAATGGGTCAGTGTCAATTTAAAAATAATAATTAGAAGTCACTTCCCCCTTGAGCCTCCTCCTTGTTTCACTGCCGATAAAGAAACCAACGGATCTTCGTTCGGCTTCCCAGTCTCGGTCTCTCCAACGCCGAACTGAAACATCCGTAATGAAGAGTAGCGTTCATTCAATACGCTTCAGGGCGAAAAATCTATCATTACTACTCTTGTTACTACTCCTCTTACTACTCTCGTTACTACTCCTGTATCCTTTTCACAACTTGAAAAGAAATCAATAACAACAACATCAGCTAGACCAGAACAAAGGCTGCAAGCCCTCGTTTGGTCCAACTGAGACTCACGAATCCGCGCGTCTCAGAGACAAACTACTGCTGGGAAAAAAAAAAGAAAAAAAAATGGAAATTACGGTAATAATTTGAGAAGGAGGAGGGGATGGGAGCGGCTGGGGACGCCAGGGTCCCGAGCTCTTGTTGGAATGGGCTAGTGGCTGGACGCAAGGACTAGCGGCCTCTGCATCTACTCACTGTTCGAACGCGTTATAAATCCGAACACCGAGGTTCCGGCGTTCGAACGCGTGACACAGCACGAGGAACAGACGGCGCTCTTGTTGTCTGCAATTGGAGGGAGACAGTGAGTTGACTTGGTGCTCTGTAATGCATACCCCCTCCCCCCCCCCCTCCCGGGTTCTCATCTCTTCCTCGTCTTCAGATTTTCACCGCGTACGAAACTCCTGTACCCTTTTCGTAGGACACTCCATTCAATACTTCGACAATAATAGAGTACACGCCCTGTAATTTAGAGAAAACGTATCCTATTTTTTTTGTATAGAGAGGTAGCAAGAAACAGAAGTGAAATTCCAAAACATAACACCCGATTACTGAAACTATTTTAGACAAAAACTATCATGTTTGGACTGGAACGACGTCAATTAAGAAACGAACTCAGATTCAGCATATAACTTGTTTCTTAATAAATTCCAAAAATCTGTATGAAACTTGTTTTTCATATAATTCACGCACTTCTAGAAAAAGTTCGTGAACCATGGATTACCAAGGAATTAGTAAAACAAATTCGTACCAAAATAGCGCTATATAGACAATTTGTAAAAACCAGAGAATTTGAAAAATATACAAAATCTTTAAACTGGATCGAAACCAACTAAACAAATCAAATCGAAATGCTAGAGAAATGTATTTTTGCTAATTTTGTATGAGGTGTAACAAGAAAGTCGACGTTATATATATATACAAAAACATGTTCTGTCTTGGGTCGTTTATGAGCGCCAAAACAAATAGAAAATATAAACTGAAATGGCGAGGAGTTATCAGGTCGAGCATTTGTGAATGCATTTAATGAGTTTTTTCGTTAGCCTCGTTGAAGAAAGTCTCGAGTCAGATGCTTGGAATCATATAAGCATTCAAAACGACACATCAATGTTCCTTAGGCCTATTATTGATACGGATGTCATATCTTGTCTTTAATGTTCTCAAAAATAGTCAAAGTTGTGAATCCGATCGATTGTGAATAACGTCTGTTTAAACATGTAATTGATCTTTTGTCTCTTTACTTAACGCACGTCTTTAATTCATGCTTGCAAGCCAGCGTATTTCCCAATCGAGTGCAACTAGCAAAAGTAACACTCACACAAAAAGGGCAATAAAAATGACCAAGGTAATTACCGACCCATTTCAATCCTACCGGTATTGACTAAAGGTCTAGAAAAAATTTTACTATTCAAAATGACAATATTTGCTGACAACCATAACCTAATAGTTTCCGCAAACAGCGCTCTACCGAACTCGCCCTTCTTACCCGAAAAGAACATATTCTTAAACATTTGGACGATAGAAAACTTAATCTAAATTTATACGTCACTTCACTAAAGGATTTAACTATCTGGATAATATTTGCTAAATAAAATTAAGTAAGTATGCCTTTTATGCCAAAGTGTCACTTCTTCTAAATTCATTGTTGTCTTCCCGAAGACAGTACATACAGATAAATTGTCAGTCGTCTGAAATAGAACTTATTAAATCAAGCGTTTGCCAAGGAAGTATTTGGGGACATTTTTTTATTCAATATCGATATAAATGACATAGCAAACATAAGTTAATCAAAGAAGTTTTTTTTTATTTACGCTGATGATGTTAGTTTATTTTTTACCGGAGAAGACGCTACGGAAAATATAGGTATGTGACCAGAATGGAACGTTAGAAAAACTTGATAGTTGTAGTAAATGCGATGATGCGAAAATAAACGCTAATAAGACAAATGTAGTCTTATTACGACCAACAAATAAACGTGTCTAAATTACCAAAATATATTTTAATTCCTAAAAAAATTGAAGTCGTACCCACTTTTAAAACTTTAGGCATTTTATTTCAATGGAGCATGTCATAGTACGATTATATTAATTACATCGTATCTAAATTATCAAGTATAGTTAGTATTTTATAACGCCATTAACACATCTTGCCTCTTGAAACAAAGTTATTACTATACAATTAATTATTTTACTCGCATATAAATGATGGTCATCTTATATGAGAAACCACTACATAAACCGATATTCAAAATATATTATATTACATATATATATTACATATTAATAATGTAATAGAATACAACATTATGTGTAATCTCTACTGTAATGTATAATGTATATTAATGTAATATATTATATAAATATATTAGATGTTATATTACATCAAATATATTATATTACAAAAATACCTAAAGAAGCATTTCTCATATTACACTGGACTGTCCAATGAACATTGTTTTCAGCAAACTTAAAGGGATGAAAATTTTGATTTATTAAAATATAATTTATGCTCAAAATATATGGGAGAAATAATCTATCGCAACATTATCTCGAATACTTAGCAAACCTAACAAAAAGGATATATGCATATCAAACACGAAATGTAGATCCATAAGAAGTCCCCTTTTCTAAAACTAATTCCTGTCAACACACTACATCATACACCCTTCCGACTGCACTGAATCAGTTCAGCAAGCAAAATATAGAACTTAACAATGTTTCGGTGAGCAGCTTACGGGAATTACATTATACTAATCTCAAGCAAAAAAAAAAGCATATGGAAGATAGGTGTTAATTTTTGGGAGTTTAAGTTGTTTGTTGCCATATTTTTGCTGTTATTGTTCTAGTCTGTTCAAATTAGATAGATTGATGTTGTAATGATAAGAATGGTGTTGTATAGTGTCCACTGTATTTCGTGTAAATGATCGCCATTCGTGTTTTTTTGTTTATTTCCTAATAATGTGTAAATAATTTTGCCGCACGAGTCTCAACAGCTGTTTAGGTTGCTCGGAACTAGTCATGCTGATCTACAGCTTTTTTCTTTTGCCTTTTTACTTTTTAAATGCGTATCGGCGGCAAAATAAAAAAAAGTATTATAATAATAAATAATAAGTAATTAGTTACATTTATATTTAGCAGCGGTCGAAAAGTATTCAGTCAGATTCCTTGAGAGTTTCTTTCCTGATAATTTTGCGGTGCTTGTAATTAGCGTAATATCTCTCGCGAAGTCGCTTTTACGAAGAAGATAAAAGTACAGACTGTTTTGTTTTCGTCTTCTATTTTGGTGAAGTTTTGCTAGTTTTGCACTATGCATGCTGTTTTGTAATTGTGGAGAGTCACCGCCACAGACATGTTTGTGCGCACAGAGATATTTCAGTCCTCAAAGCGATCTCCGAAAGTGTAAGCATCCACTCAACTAATAATTCGAATAACTGACTGAACATGATTGATAATCAGAGTGTGTTTAGTATAATACCCAATATCACGCCGGCTAAATAAGAAAAAAAGAAATCATAAACATGGCGTTCAATATATTGTCGACTGGGCAACATCAGTCAGCTCAAACACAAGAAACAGACGCAATAACGTGCAAACCAATTCACTTCCCCTCGCGTAAGCAATTTGCTGCAGGGAAGTCTGGACAGAGGTGTAATATTTTATTTGTAGATACGGGATTTAGCCGGTAGGGTACGACTTGTAGCCTAGGGTTTTTAATGTGCATCGGGCAGTACTAATTTACTACACGAACGCACGTCGATGAAATACTATTTTATATCGAAAGTGGCAGGGGCAGCGATGCTTATCTCTAGGGTTGCGTGTAAAATACGAGACTCATGCAGCAACCTGACATGCTCCTTTCCTGATTATTGCCTTTCGCGGAAAAGACAGGAAACATTTTACAAAATGAATAATGCATGACGGGAAATCCCTAAAAAAACACTGCGGTAAAAAATTCGCAGTTTCATTTTTGTTTCTAATAAATGTTTACTTGTCTACACTCTGGTATTGGCCGTGCAAGCATTCGTCAGCTTGGCCTGTGCTGCTTCCTACCACATAAAAAATAATAAAACAGCGAGTTACTTATTGATTTTTAAGCTCACTTCAAATATTCGTTTTTCAGGGAACATAACGGCCAGACTGTAGAGGGCAATTAAAAGAAGAAACATGGGGAAAAAAACTAACAATACAGGTTTAAGAACAGCTTAGAAACAAAGGTCAGCAACTTGAGCCCGAAGTCAATGTTGTCCCAAGGCAGACATAAACAGTAAGGAGAAAATTTTTTGTTCCCCGATGCTTTGTTAATAAACGTACTTCTTTTATTTATTTGTGTCGCCGAAAGACCTTTCTTGAGGTGAAACTCGCTTAACTGCCAGCTTCGTGTTTCATGAACAAAACGTAAGGGCGCCAACGAGCTGGTGTACATTGCACATGATTGAAAAAGCCCCGAGACTGCGGGTAAACGACACAACACAAAAAAGTCTCTAGGACTTTTTAGTGTTGTGTCGTTTACCCGCAGTCTCGGGGTTTTTTTCAATCGTGTTTCACTTAGGCATGAGGCATCAAGTTTCGTCAACTGCGATACCTCATCATTCCCGAACCGGATACAATGCAATTATAATAACGCCGAAACAACCGAGAAAACATCAAACTTCATGACGAAAATAAGAAAAAAAAACTCGTTGAAATGAAGCCAACCATTTTTAATAATAAAGGAAAATCCTAACAAACGTAGCCTAATGTACTCGCAAGCTGTGGCAACGAAAGAATGGAAATGAAGAATTTTATAAACTGCGGAAGCTAAGAACGATAAAATTGCAGGCACTAAAAAAGCGAGAACTCTGCTCGTGGCCCCTAGGAGGGCAACTCAATTGTGGCCCATAACACAAAATAGAAAACCCGATGTAAGCCCGTACCAACGCATCTAGACGTATGCACATAATTACGCAGTGTAGAAACCAGAAAGTGGCGTTCATTTCGATTGTCGGCAGCATCTTGCACTGATACGCCTTAATGCAGACATGTACAAGTTACTAAAAAAATATAATTAAGTTAAGTTTCTGAGTATCGGCTTGAAAAGTAATTTGAGATGAGTAGAAATTACTCAAATGAAAAGTAATTGAGTAAATTACTAACTACCGCAAAAAGTAGTGAATCGCTTTTGAAGCTACTTTTATATTTTTTATGTTTTATAGTAACAAGAAACGTAATGATCTGTTAGTGATATTATTTTAGCCAAATGAAAGCGGCTTCTGTTTTCACAGAAAGGCTTTAATAGCTGGTTCTGCTCCCGCTTGCTAAGTGTGTTGTGATTTGTTTTGGTAAATGATGTACTGCGGATGTATCATTTCTACTTTGAAGTAGCAGTTCCTGAACTTGGTTTTGCAGACAGTGTTTGCTTGTTTAAAGTTATCCGTAAAGTAAATTTAGTAAGTACTTGAAGGGAAGTACTAAGTAAATTAGAAATTATATGTACTTCAAGTAAAGTAATAAGTGCACCGGTGGCAATGTACTTGAACAAGTGAAATAGTATAAATACATTGTACATTCAAAGTACAGTATAAGTGCTGTTTAACACAATCTTTCATGATGCCCTTTTATCCCCTGCACAGTGTTATTTTCAACTGGTATACACTTCTCCAAAGATAATTGGAGGTCCATCAGTTGTTTTTCAGCACTCGCGGCAAATATTGAATAAAATGAAGTCGCAACATCGTAATGGCGTCAGACTCGCTGGTGAACTATTTAACAGAATCAAATATAAGGCACACATTTGTATCGGTCTTATAGCCGCCAATATTTCACTCAGAGAAATGACCAGGTGACTCCTCGAAAGACTATAGCCCGTTTTCACATAAGTAAACGAGCCTCTTTTTTTTTTATTTGGGAAATGTATTTTACAGCAGGTAGTTGTACTTTCCACGGAAAGTGCCAGGCAAAAATACTTTAGTAAAGTACAAGTACATGCTCGGAGAATGTACTTCATGTAAAGTACAAGTCTTCTAAACTTACTTGAAGTAGTACTTCAAGTACCATGTACGTAAGGTACTTCCGAACACTGCTTGTTTATTATTTTTTTATCTAAAGACATTGGGCGAATTAAAAAGGTTTCTCGAACGATCTTCGAATTTCGGAAGACCTGCATATTCTGAGTTTTGGGAGTACAGGCGACGCAAAGAGGGCACCGTTGCGTTACCCTTTAGCACGCGATTCTTCAAGAGCACGAACTACGGGAGCATCAGATAAGCTTCAGAGCCGGGGCTGCATATTGTTGCCTCTTTTGAGAGAGAATGCAGTGCGTACATCTCCTGAAGTGAGGAAAGTTCCTACGTTGGGGATAAGCGGGGACAAGCCCTTTTGAAATGCGTGTTTTCTTGAACTTCGGGTCACAAAGAAACGCCACACTTCGACGCTACTCCCGCCGCTACTAGGCCTCGCTTGCGACATGTCTGCCCACTTCCCGTGCCTCGTAGCACAATTGTTGAAGTGGGGTGATCGTGAAACTTTTATTGGGTTTCGGACCCTCAAACCACTCTCCACTCTCCCATCTCCCCCGCCCCTTCCTGCCAATGTCAATGTCTTCCTCCTCTTTGTAAATATCAGCTGATCATCCAACATCCTACATCTTTTTGGGCAGGAATGTTTGATTCTAAGCAAACATAACAATAAAATTCTGAGGTATTTTTTTTAAGTTTAGTAGAGGTTACTTGGGAAACGTAATTAAAGTAAATGACTAACTACCGAAATAAAAACTGTAATTGAAAGCTACTAAACTAATCAAAACGTAGTTAAACTACAGCAACTTCAGTAGAGTAGTTGGACCGCGCACAAGTCTGCCTTAATGTACTTCGGAAAGATAAAGTGCGACGGGCGAGCTGCGATCACTTGAGCGACGAAATGAATTAATTTATTATAGACACTGTTGAGGTGGCGAGCGAGGTCCGAGAAAGAACGACCTGAAAGCTTGCGTGCCAGATCTCAACTGTCTTTATTCTTCTTCTTCGTCGATCTCCTTTTTTGTCTCCCCTAGCGGGAGTAAAAATCAGTCGTCTTCAATGAAGAAGTGACATGGTCGTTCTCGCGTGCGGCGAGCTGTGTGGCTTTGAGCCGCTACAACACTCCCCCTCTAGTGAGTGCGCGAGCGAATTCATTGCGAAAAAGACAAAAAAAAAGAAAAAGAATAGGTCACAATGACGTTCAGAACGGGGTAGCCTGGCATCCAGGACTAGCACGCCATGGGTGTCGGCCACCAGCCAGATGTGGTACTGCGCGATGAACAGCTCCAGCGAGATCTTGCCAAGCTAGGCAAAGAAGGTGCTGTACCTGGTGTTCAGTAGGCCACTGATGTTCCTCAGGATGATGTACGTCGTATGAATTGATTGGCACAAACGAGACCTAGGCACAGATCTCGCTACAGTCTGGTTTAGCTCGACAAACCAAGGCAAACGTTGTGTTTAAAACATCGTGGATGCCGATGGGAATGAGGATCAGGAAGAAGATGGAGAGGTTGCGGACCACGTACCTCCAGTCGGCTGGAATGGCAAACACGACCAGCTTTCCCGTGAACAGGTGGATCTCGTGCGAGATGCACACGAAGATGAAGGAGGTCACAAATTGAGGCAAAGGGGGCTTTGGTGCGCCGTTCACAGCGCGTGTGCTGCCCGATGCTAGTTGGCGGGGGCAGCGGGGGTCTATTCGGGAGCTCCGTAGATGGAGCCGGCGGTCTGGCAAGGAGTGCGTTCGCGGCGGGGGCGGCTGCCGTGGTTCCGAAGGGGTCCATGTGGGCCGGTTTTAAACGGTCGACTGACACGACCTCCCGACGACCGCGCCTGTCGATCGTGAACATCTTATCGCCCCTACGCAGAACCTTGTACGGTCCATCGTACGGGGGCTGAAGTGATCGTCGTACCGCGTCGTGTCGCACAAACACGTGCGTGCAGGATGCGAGGTCTGTGGTCAGATGAATGGCCCGTGTCGTTGGCTGACGCGGGGGTGTAGCACGAAGCTTGCCCATAATGCTGCGGAGCCGAGACGCGTAGTCGCCGGGGTTGATCTGTGCCTCCCTTTGGTTGGACAAAAAGAACTCGCCGGGGAGACGCAGCGTCGTTCCGTAGACAAGCTCAGCTGCGCTACAGCCGATGTCTGCTTTGAATGCAGTCCTGATGCCCAGGAGGGCGAGAGGAAGCGCTTCCATCCAGGAGTGCTCCTTGTTCGCCATCAAGGCTGCCTTGAGTTGGCGATGTAATCTCTCCACCATGCCATTGCTCATGGGGTGGTAGGCCGTGGTTCTTACACGGGTGGTGCCAATGACCTGAGTAAAGGCACTGAAGAGGGTGGATTCAAATTGGCTGCCTCGGTCCGTTGTGATAGTAGAAGGCACGCCAAAACGAGAGAGCCAGTCATGGAGGAAGGCGCGAGCGACAGTTTCGGCAGTGATATCGGGAATCGGAATTGCTTCCGCCCAACGCGTAAAACGGTCGACACACGTCAACAGGTACGCCTGACCTTGACAGGGCGGCAGCGGTCCGACTATGTCCACATGGACATGGTCGAATCGAGCGTCCGGTGTTGGGAAACTTGCCAAGGGTGTGACTATGTGACGCTGCACTTTCGCTCGTTGACAGGACAGGCACTCTCGAGTCCATTGTCGGACGTCTCTGTTCATCCCGGGCCAGACGAAACGGGAAGTCACCATCTTCTGTGTCGCACGGATTCCTGGGTGCGACAGCATGTGCAGTGATGTGAAGACATCCCGGCGGAGACTGGAGGGCACATAAGGGCGGGGGTTACCTGTGGAACAATCACAGCAGAGTTTGTCTTGCGCTCCGGTGAGAGGCAACCACTGCAGCTTTAGTGCGTTTTTCGTAGATTGCAGCCGGCTCAAGTCTGGATCGCCCCGCTGAGCTAGCGACAGTCTTCTTAAGTCGAATCCCGGGGGCGAGTTGAGAGCGTTGATTGGGTTACGCGATAGCGCATCCGCCACGGCGTTGTCTACCCCTTTAATGTGGCGAATGTCCGTCGTAAATTCCGAGATGTAAGCCATCTGACGCAGTTCACGTGCTGCATGGGCGCTGCCATCTGAGGTGAGAGAACGGAGGGCGTAGGTCAAGGGTTTGTGGTCGGTTAGTATGAAAAAGTCTACTCCTTCCAGGAAATGGCGAAAGTGCCTGATTGCGGCGTAGATGGCGAGTAGTTCGCGCCCGAATGTGCTGTAGCGTCGCTCTGTAGGTGTCAGCTTCCTGGAGAAGAATGAAGTTGGTCGCCATACTCCGTTGCTGAGCTGTTGCAAAACGGCTCCCACGGCTGTATCTGAAGCGTCGACCATGACACATTGTGGCATCCCTGGCTGAGGGTAGGTGAGGAGTGCAGCATCTGCGAGACAGTTCTTGATTCGTCGAAAAGCGTCTGTCGCCTCATCGGTCCAGTGAAGTGCAGTGGTTGGGCTCCCTGGTGCCGCCAAGAGGCCGTGAAGAGGGTGCAGGATGGCCGCACACTGGGGAACGAAGCGGCGGTAGAAATTTACCATCCCGAGAAACTCGCGGAGCTGACGTTTTGAGTTTGGCGGGGGAAACTCTCGAATGGCTTCGACCTTCTCTGGAGTTGGTAGAATTCCCGAGCTTGAGATGAGGTGGCCGAGGAAAGCCAACTCCTGTACACCGAGTTCGCATTTCGCGGTGTTCACCACGATGCCGTGTTCAGTCAGCCGCCGGAAAACGGTACGCAGTTGTTCCTCGTGTTCTTCCGGCGATTTGCTAGCAACGAGTACATCGTCGAGGTAGGCGTGACAGAAGTCAAGGCCATGCAGGACACCGTCGATGAAGCGCTGGAATGTCTGCGCTGCGTTGCATAGACCGAACGGCATCCGGAGGAACTCGAATAGGCCAAACGGTGTTGATATGGCCGTCTTAGGAACGTCTTCTGTTGCCACGGGGATTTGGTGGTAGGCTCGAACCAGATCCACTTTAGAGAAGATTGTGGCGCCGTGTAAGTTCGTGGTAATATCGTGAATGTGTGGAACCGGGTAGCGGTCAGGAACTGTCGCTCTGTTAAGTGCTCGGTAATCTCCGCACGGGCGCCAGTCTCCTGGTGTGGACTTTGGCACCATGTGCAGTGGGGATGCCCAGGGACTGGATGATGGGCGGATTATCCCGAGCTCGAGCATGTGGTCGAATTCCTGACGAGCTACCCGTAGCTTCTCCGGCGATAGACGACGGGGCCGTGCGTGGACGGGCGGGCCTGTGGTGGTAATGTGGTGACGTACTTCATGCTTCACAGCCGAGTCCGCTTGCGGAAGGCGCGTCAAATCAGGGAATTCCTGTAGGATTGCCGTGAAGCGGGCAGTGCCCGACGGTCCTATTAGTGTAGGGCTCAATGGGGGTGCCTAGAAAGCTTGCCTTGCACGGCCGTTTGCGAGACGGGATCTCGGAGCCGTCTGTTGCGCACGTCCACTAAAAGGCCGAAGTTCCGAAGAAAGTCTGCTCCGAGGATCGCAAACTTTACATCGGCCACTATAAATATCCAGCGGAACGTCTTGTTGAGGCCCAGGTCGATGGACAGAGAGCGGTTCCCGTAAGTGGCGATTGTCGTGTTGTTCACGGCTTGCAGGGGAGACGAGTTCGGGTGTTTCCGATCGGCAGACGACGCCGGGATCACGCTCACCTCTGCGCCCGTGTCAACAAGGAAACGAACGCCCTTGTCGCGGTCGGTGAGGAAAAAGACCGAGGGACGACTCTCTGGCAAGGCGGAGGCACTGGTCGCCCTCAGTGCCGGCCCCGGCCGTTTCCCGACACGTGCTCGCAGGGTGGTACGCAGTTGCGTGCGGCGTTACCGAACTTGCGGTGATACCAGCATACCTTCTGCTGCTGTTGTGGTCGCGGCTTGGTAGTCTGGTTAGACTGGTGGGAAACAGACTCCTGCAGTGCCGCTACTGTGACGGCCAGGCGCGATATTTCATCCCGGATGTCTTGCAACTGGTCAGAAGTAGCCGGCTCCGCTTGCACGGCTGAGACAGAGGAAGAGGGCACGGCCATTAGCCTGTCGGCGAGCTCAGCCAACTTGGAGAGGTTCGTTTCCCCGGCGGAGATGAGTACCATCCGCACGTTTGTAGGAAGCCGCTGGAGGAAGAGTTCTCGAAGCATTATACTGTCGAGATCCGTCGTCCTGGTGCCGAGCAGTTGTTGCATTTGACGGAGTAGCTGACTCGGTGTGCGGTCTCCGAGCTCCGTTTCGCGAAGAAGTTGCTGAAATCTCTGGGGTTCTGAAGGGGTAACCCTTCGAATGAGGGTCTCTTTGAGCGTCTTGTACGCATCCTCCGCGGGTGGAGCGAACAACAAATCCCGGATCTCACACGCTGTAGCGGGCGGCAGACTACTCACCACGTGGTGGTATTTTGTGAGATCTGCCGTGATGCGTCGTGCGGCGAATTGTGATTCCACTTGAATAAACCACAGCTCTGGATCAGAGGTCCAGAAGGGCGGTAACTTGATGTTGACGCTGGAAACCGACAGGGGATCGTTCTCTTGTGGCGAGGTCATGGCGCTGCTGCCAAGTTCCGGGTCACCAATGTTGAGGTGGCGAGCGAGGTCCGAGAAAGAACGACCTGAAAGCTTGCGTGCCAGATCTCAACTGTCTTTATTCTTCTTCTTCGTCGATCTCCTTTTTTGTCTCCCCTAGCGGGAGTAAAAATCAGTCGTCTTCAATGAAGAAGTGACATGGTCGTTCTCGCGTGCGGCGAGCTGTGTGGCTTTGAGCCGCT
>JAZHYW010049557.1:0-11660 GCA_037355805.1 Ixodes ricinus | reverse complement strand
GGAACTGAACCGAACCAAAATCTTCGCCGCCATCTTGGAACTGAACCGGAACCGAACCAAAAAAAATATAACGGTAACCGGTTCAAAACGGTTCAAAGTAATTTCTTTTATTTTTTTTGTTAGTATCACAAAATGAACATATGGGAATAAAACATTGGAGGCTGTATTGCTATCTATTGATCAAATCGTCATATACAGATTTGCAACGTATGGTAAATTGTGGGTTTTCGTGGCGCTTTTTTATTGGCACTATGATTAACCATGTGTCACGTTGTCACGTGACGTCATGGTGTCAATACATGTTGTCAAGTAATGTCACGTGACCTCGTGACGTCACGTGACTCACTGCGTCAACTCGATTTAATTTGAGAAAGTCACTAGTCACCTTGTTGACAGCGTGACGTAACATGACATCACGATTTTGCAGCGAGAGTCACGTGACACCGTGACGTAAGCGATTTTCGCAACCCCTATTGGAGTGCTCGGGTTCATGACAATCAGCGTCGCGAAACATTTGGGTAACGGCTCATGTACACTTAAAAGACCTCTAACACGCCAAAAAAATTTTTTTTCATGCTAGGCGTTAAAATGGCATATCAGGACATCACAAAAAAAATATTTCACTATAGAGTTGCGTAGTTTTTTTATAAAAAATGGAAATACAATGCCCAATTCAAAGTTCCCGCCGTGCACTGTGACGTAACAGTGTACCGCAAGGTGTCGGGGCGGTCGGAAGGGAGGCATCGCCGGAAGTCACGTGAGTTGTATCGCTCCTCGTGCTTACCGCGAGCGCGTGTAATATTTTTTTAAAAAATATTTTTGTTATTCTTCGCACTTCCACGAGCGATCCAAGCAGACAAGGTTTCTTTTATTTGCTTTTCATCGCTTAATGTTGCTGTAAAGGTAGAAGAAGTGGAGTCAGTGAATTGACGTGATTAACTACAATGCCTAGAAGGTGCTGTGTGAGGGACTGTCCCGGTATTTCAGCAACTAAAGAAGAGATCACACTGCATGCATTTCCGAGAGACATACATCGGCCGCATGTGCACCTAGTAAACAAGTTCTACTCATGTTCTAGACAAAATACGTACTTTGTGCTCGACGTCTACTTGTACTTGGTACACAAACCAGTTCGTATTTTTTTAGACGGCAGGCATCCTTAGCCTGGAGAGTATCCGATGATTCAACGACCTCGGTATCTGAACCTTCAGCAATGCGATCGGGCGTGTCGTATGCTAGCAATCCAAATTTCTGCGAGCGTTCTAAATTTTTTCTTCAAAACTTGATAGCTTGTTTTGCGCCCAGTATAGCCCTGTATCATCGGACTGATGGCATGCACTCGTACACTGGCTTGTACTCGCAACGTTTTCATCATTGACCTCCATCACGTCGATCCACTGACTCTTCGTCCTCAAAATTTTCAGCACGCAAACGAACCAACGGTGCAGCGATAAAGAGCTAGTGGAACTGAAACTTCGTTTTCTACAATCGCTCGTACAAAGAGCAGAATAAAAAAAAGAAGTCTTAGGCACGGTCGCGGAGAGCACGAGGAGTGAAACTCACGTGACTTCCGGTGAACCCACTTTTAGTGACGCAGGTTGATGCCTCCCTTCTGACCGCCCCGAGACCTTGCGGTACACTGTTACGTCACAGTGCACGGCGGGAACTTTGAATTGGGCCTCGTATTTCTATTTTTTATAAAAAAACTACGCAACTTTATAGTGAAATATTTTTTTGGTGATGTCTTGATATGCCATTTGAACGCCTAGCATGAAAAAAAAATGTTCTTTTTGGCGTGTCAGAGGTTTTTAAATATGATAATAGTCCAATTTTAACAATATCTGAAGCTCAACCCAAGCTTTTGCTTTCTAAACACTAGCCGCCTAGGGCATGACTATGATGAACACTGACGGTATATAATTAGCGTCAGATCACGTGGCCGCTTGTTCAAATTGCGAGTTGAGGAGAGGATCGACAGCTTTCTCTTTCCTTTATGTTTTGCTGCATCTGCTATTGAGCGGAGGGGAAAACTAATGGATATTTTCGCAAGCTATCAACGTCAGGGGTTACTTCTTAACAGTATTTATTGAAAGTACAAAAAAATGTTCCAAGACCAATTTGACATCATTGAGGCACCCAAACATGTTTTCGTTGTTGCTGAACTGCATCCGAAAGATCTACCCGAGAATAGCAATATTGAAATGACTAAATGCGACTTAATAATATGACGTTACATAGAACTTACATGTGTGTGCGAAAGGAATACAAAAAATACAAAAGAAAAGATTTTAGTGACCTTAGAGGGACAATTGAATGTTGGCAGTCGCTGTAAGTCTCGCACGATCGTCCTTCTCAAGTTATTGCCCAAGTTTCGGCCCCCTCTGTATTTTGCTTAAAGAAGCTATAAAAATATGTTTATACATCATTAAATTCTACTCAGGATCACTCCCTAACGTTAATAACTGATTGAACTTGGCTTTGCTCTTTTTTCTAGGCAATAGCAGTCGCCAAAAAAATTAGAGAAATATGAGCATCGTTCATTCCCTCAACTCAGAGCCAGAAGCGGCCACGTGGGCTGGTGCCTGTCTTAAAGCGAGAAAACGCGCGTGGCACGCCGATCGCGGCGAATGTCACGTGACAGCACAGGAGGCCTCGCGCACTCTTGAAGCATTCGAGCGAACGCACGATTTCACGCGCCCAACCGATTTTGCGGAACGCGTTTTCAACGCGATTGGCGCGCCGCGCGCGTTTTGTCGCTAGTGTGGGCGGCCCTTTATGCCGCCAATGTTAATCATACCCCCGCGCTGCGGTTGGAAAGGAAGAAAACGCGTGCTGAGCTCCAGGCATTGTTAGAGTTCGGCTATTCTCATCAGCGCAGTGGTTGGACACGAGCCACTACCCAAGTGTCCGCCGAGGCAGTGATTATTACGAGCCGATGTACAATGCTCACGCAGTTTTCCTGTCCAATCCATGAACCACGCTCGACTGTCGTCAGGCGGGTGGGTTTGGTGCTTGATCCCACAATTGCGACATCAATCTTTGCGAAGGCAAGACTAAAATAAATAGTCTCATTTTAGCCTCGCAATTTCACCGCGACAAAGAAGCTGTTGAATCAGTGGCGGCCTGTGCGAGTATACTTGGGACGCCTCGCAAAAGTCATGAACATTCCAACTCGATATCATTTTATGACCCCTTCAAACTTCACGGGGTTCAAAATAAAAGCAGTGAAGGGTTGCTGTTAACAAGTGACAAATAAAATTGTTGAATTAGCACACACGAACGTAGGAGGCAATTCCTCAGGAATACTTTCAGCCTTTGCACTCTGGTGAAGAAGAAAGACCAGCGAAGCTGTACTATGGTGGGAATGAAGTAATGGCCGGCCCCAAGTCGGCAAGCCAGAGTGGAACGGCTCGAAAGGTTGCCGCCATCTATGCGTGACGGCGGCAACCAGACAACCAGCAAGCCGGTTGTCTGGTTACCGTCGTCACTTATAGATGGCGGTAGCTGTCCATAGTTTAGTGTCATCATTTGTTTACTGACGGTCACGATACTGGGGAAAATAGCCCTTAACAGCTCCGCTGTAAAAGAAGTGTGTGTGTGTGGGGGGGGGGGGTAGGGGTGGTTAATTATAAAAACCTACTGTGTTGTAAAGGTTCCTCTTCCCCGCATCTTTGGCGCAGACCAAAAAGCGTGACCCCGGAAACTACTTTGTGTGCGAAAACACTCTTGCCAAAAAGCACGTTTTTGTCGTTCCAAACGCACGCGTCGCTCCTCACGACAATGCACTAAGAATAATAATACGTGCCTTTAAAATACTTGGCTTTCACTGAGCTTGAACCTCCTGCGGCGTGCATTTTGCAGCATCGAAATCGATTCTCTCAGCAAGATGAAATCACAATGACCACCAGTCTATAGTGTGATGACGTCACATGCGTACCATGTTAAACAGTTCAGCTTTCTGGTGAAACGTGATGTTCGCAACACTAGCAATAGATGTCCTAATTTTAAAGTTGTGCAGTTTTTATAGCAGTCTCGCGATGACACATGGCAGCCTAGAGAAATGTTAGAGCGCACGACTATTCAAGCATAGTGTTGTAAAGTTAGGGCCCAAAACAAGTGCAGGTAAAACCGAATATAACATTAGCCTCCCGAGGCAGTATTTTGCGAAGTTTCAAGCTATGCAAGCTGATGAAATGTGATTTATACTAAGATTTTAAAAATCTTTGTCTGTCCTTCACCCTATTTATGTAAAATTATTAATTTCATTGCGTGCATCTTTACGTATCTCTTTTTGGGGTAAGGCGTTCTGTAAGGGATTATTTAGAAAAATAGCATTAATTATTTCTCTCTTTTTGAACATTTCATGTATTTCACTTCCAATCTATCATGTGAGCACACAGCCCTTTTTGGCGTACCCTGCAACCCGATGTTTCACACTGCCGATCAGCCGAACAGAAAAACACTTTTACGCAGACTCCACAGCTCGCGTAGTTTCGAGTATCGCCCTTCCGCGTCGGTCTCATGCGGTTATGTGAACTTTATAAAGTAAAATTTATTGATCGTTATAAAAATATATTTAATTACTAACTGAATATTTGACAACATAAATAAGGGGCCGACCACCCTAAAGCAATGCCCCCAAATTATCTGAAAGGTTCTCTGCAAATCTTTTCCGGCGTTTATATCCTCGACAGGCACGTTGTAAGTGATACGGGACGGCGCCTTACACACATTTCTGATTTTGAAGGTAATTTAAATAACTATGTGTTCCTCACACATATAACTTCTCAAACATATCGAAGTCTGTTATGGCCTCTTTTATGTGGTGAACATTACTTTTATGTGTCTGTGGGCTGGACAAAAACAAAGTAAACAAGGGCGCGCGGTGGAACAATGACGATTACGCACGCAAACTGTAAGAAAGTGTCCAATTAAGTAGCTGCCATGTCGTGTAGGGCGTGAAATACTACTTCGTTCTACTTAACAAAAAATACTCTTGGAGGACGCTTAAGCTTCGCCTTTAAAAGTGGAACGCAATAACCTTAACGGGCCTCGTTTGCATCGCATTCTCATTTGCCGCGAAAGCGTGCCTCGCGTGGCCTTGTCAAAAGCGTCTGACTCGCAACCGAAGACTCTTAAGTTTTTTAAGGCAAAGGAATTACTCTAAAAAGTGAAATCATTTGAGACATACGGCGACCTTTAATTCGCATTACATGACATGTTTTAACCAATCTCATTTCACGCGTGATGTCACGCTTCACGTGAGCATTGTGGGTTGTTCGAAATTCTTGCGCGAGGGCATGTAGCTCTGACGTCACGCCACCGACATCGGCTTTTCTGCGACTTGAGCTTCTTAAAGGGCACTGACACCTTAAAATCATATTTTTTATTATCCGAAACGATTGAAAACGGTGCCGGGACATTACCCTCAAAATTCGAAACTTGGGAATTCAGTATTTGTGAATTAAAAAAACAATTTTCAAATGCCGAATTTGAAGTTCCCGCGCGGTCCCCGCCAGTGCAGTGAGTCAACTTTTTGCGGTCTCCTGCGACTCGACTTTTTCTCGGACCTCCGCTGACCCGATGCGAGGAGGAGGCGAGCTGGCGGGATAGAAGGGAGCTGGCGCGGGAAAAAAACCGGTTTCTTCGCCGACTCGCCCATCTGCTCGAGCGCCGCCGAGTTTTCTGAGGAGGACACAATTCTAGGAAGGGACATCTCACCGAACTCCGATTTTGGGTATTTCAAAAAGAGGGGCCGTAGATGCGTTCGCAATTGCGTTAAAAAACATGTTTTACGATTGCCGTTATTAAATGTTATAGAAATGTCGCCTACAAAGCTTCGAAATTTTCTGATTTTTGACGTCATCGATCAAAAGAAGGGAGGAGGTAGCGGCGGGAGATTTAAAGGGTAACTGCAAAGAAAAAAAAGTGTTTTTTTAAACAGCCTAATTGGGACAAGCATGTCACAAAACAAATCTTCCGCGAAAAAACAAATTTTTTCTAGCAATATTTACGCCACAGAACGTAATTTAGTCGGAGTCCCAACCTCTCCGCATTTGAAACTCCCGCTCTTTCGACGCCCGCGGAGTGGCTGGTATACGTCACTCCGTGACGTGTAGCAGAGACTCTGTGACGTGTAATAGGAACTTTGTGGCGCGCGATTCAAAACGGGTGAAATAGCCGCAAACTAAAATCAGTCCTGCGCAATAAATATTGCTGTAAAAAATTTTGCTTTTGGCGGAAAAATTGTTTTGTGACATGCTTGTCCTAATTAGGCTGTTTAAAAATACACTTTTTTTTCTTTGCAGTTACCCTTTAAACGCCAAAAATAAAAAAGGCGCGCCCGCGCGAAGAAATTTTTTTCGCGATGCGGTTTTTTGCGTGTTTGTGACTACAACTTGCGTCGTTTTAGAGAATAAAAAAAATACGACCTTTGGGGTGTCAGTGCCCTTTAACGCTATCGCGTTAAAATCATCAATTAGCAAGGGTGATGCTCATTTTCAAATTAAATTGACCGGCATCTTTTCAAGAACAAACCTCAACAGCCAGGCTATGCCAGCTTGTCCTGTATAAGAAAATGTTCACTTGGGCAAGCGCTATTTTGGGCCAGATTCGATCTGAGCGCGAAGGTGCGTACAGATTAAAGTGAACAATTGTGATTACTCCTTGCTGCATGATTAGTCGCATGCATGCGGTGCTGAGTGTAAACAATGTTTGCTTAGAACAACAAGCATTTTGATTGCTGCTCGGTGTTTCTATAAAAAAATAGACTGGAAGGAATTATTCTAAAACTGTTGTGACATTTTGAAAATGTCATTGATTTTCGCTCAGTTGTGTCGTCATCTTATATATATATATATATATATATATATATATATATATATATATATATATATATATATATATATATATATATACGGTGAGGAGGTTCAACGGGCCGGTTGGACGTGAAACGAAAGGTGAGGAGTTCCAGGAAAGGCCTTTTACTTAAGGGAGGAAGTGGGTTCTCAAAAAATATTTTTTGTTTATTGGTCTATTTCAATGATTTTTTGCACAGGCATGCAGTTTATTGTGCTGATTTCATAACTGCAATCAGATTTCAGATATCTCTTCTTTGTCAAAAGTTATTAACAAAATAAAATATTAATTAGCTAATTTCAGGAAAAATTTTAAAATACCTTCCTATTAAAATTTTAATGAAAAAAGGTATCAATTGCTTCCTAAAGAAATGCCATACAAGCTAAAGCTATTTTTATTTCTTTAGCACCATATAATCATGTAAAAAAATTAAAATGAATAGAAGACATACAATAGTGGCTACAACAATGTCTAATAATGAAATGCCAGTTTTATATACCACAAAATATCATAATAAAAATAGCTTTAGCTTGTAGTCTAGTTCATTCCAAAGAAAATAGTACCAAGTTTATGAAAATCGGTTGAGCGCAAGTGAATCAAAAGCCTTCCTGGCCGGAGAAGAGGCTGAAAAAACCAAAGCTGAGAAAATCGACTTTGAAATTTGGGTATGCATAACTAACAACATTGAAGCTTTAGATGGGTGGAATGCCTTTGGTTTGAATTTCATACTAAGGGAGAGACACGGGGTAGGAAAAGCAGCCCCATATACAACAGTTGGTTAGCCCTCAGAAGGGCTTTTGAGGGACGCGGGGACGTTTTCAAAGCACCAGCTTGTGAAAGGGCGCGGCCATTCCGCACTGCTCACATTTGGTGGTCGCGAAGAACACGTTCAACACGTTCAAATCCACGATCACAAACTGCGTGCCGAAATCTGTCTCTTTATCCTCGACAGTGACATTGAGGAGGTCAAACTTCCGCTGTGTGGCAGACTTCGCGGCCAAATCCTGCTTCATCTCGTCAGCCCGCGACGCACGTTGAGCACTTTCGCTTGCCGTGTAGAAATGCGAGTCGAGTCGTGACGCACCAGGGCCGAAGCCGTCGTCTTTTTCATTGCTCACATCAGAGGCGGGCACCTCGGAAGATGATTCAGCTGCTGGCAGCTGAACATGCCGCATGTCCGCCGCAAGCAACGCGGCTGGCGATGCGGCGAAGTCCTCTTGTTCTACGCCCGACGCTTCCGCTTGCCGCACGCACGCTGCGTTGAAAGCTCCACGCTAGGCATCGCGATCACTACCGATGTCTCCTAAAGACGTCGAGCTAAACCAACGAGGCGTTGGCTAAACAAAGCAGGCGAACGCCGAGAAATAACGTGCTTGAAGCCAAAGCGCAACCGCTAGCAGACGACAAACAACGATATCGGCTGCTTCCGACTCCTTCCGCGCCACGAGGAAGGAGAGAGGGAGAGGAGAATGACATTTTTCAGGAGAGGAGGCTTGCGCTTCGGCCAATAGCGACAGCGCTCGCTGCGACCCGTGCTTCTTAGCCAATCGGTAGCTGGTTTCTTTCTCCGGGGAATCGCGGTATTCTGTGCTTTTCGGGCGGACGCCATTTTTAATGGCGCCAAAAATGTAGATAAAGAAGCAAGCTTTCGAACGAGACCACAATGGCCGCGCTTAGGCGCACACCGGCGGAGCGCGGAAGGCGCGCGTTTCGACGTCGGTTTTCTCTTTCGGGGAGGTTTTGGGCGCGTTCCTGCGCAGCGTAATTATCGTTTTGTTATACTTTGAGTTTGAATTACGCTATAATATTTTGGAGAGAGGTGCTTGGATATGTAAGGCACCCAAATACAGAAGTTTTGAAAAATTAACTTTTTCGCGATTTTTTTGCATTTTTAGGACCCGCGCGTCCCCCTTAACCAACGTTTCAAGCGGGGACCGCTTTTCTTCAGGGTAGGATGGTGTATGAAATGTCCTCTTCTTCTTGTTAACGTTCATGTGGAAGAGGAAGAGGGACTATGAAGGGTATTAAAAATATTCGGAACGGGAGCAACAAAAAATCGTAATCTTTGAAATTAGTAATTATAAACAATAGTAATTCAATTCATTAAAACTAAATAAATTGATTTGCAGTATTTGCTACAGTCTTTGTTACAGTTCTTAAGCACAATCACCCCCGAGCAACCGGAGCGCACACAAAAGTAGCAATGAGGATGTGTTCGGGATTAACACCGCTTCGAGAGCGGAGATCTAGACAGCGCAAAAGTGCCGTGGCGGTTTTTTATGAAGTATTTGTGTCGGATTCTAATTATGCTTACGCGCCTAGGAATTAAACACAGGGGAAGGATTACCACGGGACGCACGCTCACGAGGATGTTCACGAGAGGCGTGGAACGAGCTCACGATGGCAAGCGCCTTTGGCGCAACAATGTAATCGACGCGCTCGGCTCGCACAGTCCGTGCAGAACCAAAATAATTGTGTGGCTTCAGCCCTACACAGACCGTGGCAGCCAAGTGAGTATGCCTGGACTCGCATTTATACCACAAGCAACCGAATTGAATTTGTGGATGAAAAAAGCCTCCTTCAACTCTCTGTCGTGATCAGAGCTAAATCCAGATTCAAGAAGGATTATACGTATTTTTTCAATGCTATGCTTCTTAAGATTCATGTGTTTCGAGAACGGGAGCGTGGGTAAGGACTGGACATGAGACTTGTGATTATTGAAGCGCAACCGAAATGAAGTACTGGTTTGTCCTATATAATCCATGTTACATACTGTACAGCGTAGAAGATAAATAACGTTACGCGTACCGCAGTTGAGGTTTCCAGTGATTTTGAACGAGAAGTCAGAGTTCGCGCTAGTGACAAGATTGGTGGTTTCTACATATTCACAAATTTCACACCTGGGCGTTTGGCAAGGTCTACAACCAGAAACGTCAGAAGTCCTATTTTTCGAGTGCACCAATATGTCCTTAAGATTTCTACCTCGTCGATATACCACGCGTGGTGATACCGGAAAAAGGGTGCGTAGCTTATCACTTTGCTGCAAAATACTGTGATGTTTCCTGAGGATATTGTTAAGATTTGGAAGGCGGGCTGAATATGTAACCACCAGGTTTGCGTGCTGGTTTTGTGACATTTTGGGTTGGGGTTGATTGATAATTTGCTCTCGGTCGAGAGCTCGTGCTCTTTCAATGGCTTTATCGACAATGGCTGGTGGATAATTCTGCTTACATAGCACGAGTTTCAGATTGTTGGCGTTGCGTTCGAATTCATCTAAATTAGAGCATATTCTCCGGAATCTGTGAGCTTGAGAAAAGGGAATACTTGTTTTGCAATGTTTAGGGTGGGAGCTCTTGAAGTGCAGGTACTGTTGACGGTCCGTCGGTTTCCTGAAGAGTTTTGTTGAAAGAGAATTCCCACTGATCTCGACTGTCACGTCAAGAAAATCAATGCTCGTTTTCGAATAACTATGCGAAAACATAATACTGGAGTGGAGACCGTTGAAGTCCTGAATAAAGTCTATGAGTGCTGACTCCCCGTGTGTCCATACCATAAAGATATCATCGATGTAGCGCTTATAAAACAGAGGTTGCAGAGAGCAACTAGACAAGAAGCGCGACTCTAAATCGGCCATAAAAGATTTGCTAGGGGCCATCTGTGCCCATGCAGTTCCAGTCTGCGCTGTCTAGATCTCCGCTCTCGAAGCGGTGTTAATCCCGAACACATCCTCATTGCTACTTTTGTGTGCGCTCCGGTTGCTCGGGGGTGATTGTGCTTAAGAACTGTAACAAAGACTGTAGCAAATACTGCAAATCAATTTATTTAGTTTTAATGAATTGAATTACTATTGTTTATAATTACTAATTTCAAAGATTACGATTTTTTGTTGCTCCCGTTCCGAATATTTTTAATACCCTTCATAGTCCCTCTTCCTCTTCCACATGAACGTTAACAAGAAGAAGAGGACATTTCATACACCATCCTACCCTGAAGAAAAGCGGTCCCCGCTTGAAACGTTGGTTAAGTAAAAGGCCTTTCCTGGAACTCCTCACCTTTCGTTATATATATATATATATATATATATATTGCGAAACGTATTTCGTAAACCATATTTCGTAATATATATGGCCACGAGGTGCTCATTTTATAATTTTATGTGATGTATTTAATTCCTTGTTTCAAGGACACAATCACGATTTCACTTTTAATACTGCGACACAAAGTTGTACCAATCACGGGTATTTTAGGCGACCTACCACTTCGCGACGATATTTTATACCGCATAAATAAATCAGCTTGAGCTTTAGGATTTTACTTAAACACGAAGAAAGGATAAGAAAATACAGTATAATCTAAATTTCAAGCTGATCTATTTACAGGCATGTACCAACAAGCTCAACTCTTCACTCTTGTACTTAAACATTTTGATTGAGGTAAAATATATGTTACTGGTAAACAAAGGGATGTTGAGTCGTATGAACATGAAGTTATGTACGTTAATGTAGATTTTCTTCTGCTCTTGCGTCAAAATTAAATACCTGATTTTCATATTTTGGTACGTAAAAAACGAAAGTAAATTGCAAGGACGATCGAAGAAACTACATAGTTAATCGTCTCACGGCGTAAATTGTGTATATGGCCAGAACAACGCGGAAAATATATTCTCAATTTAGCGGTTCAAACCGGTTCGAACCGGTTTGAACCGTTATTTTTTGCTCCCCCGGAACTGAACCGGAACCGAACCGAAAGCCGTGAACCCGAACCGGAACCGAACCGATAAAAAATTTCGGTTCGACACTCTG
>JAZHYW010049556.1:0-13080 GCA_037355805.1 Ixodes ricinus | reverse complement strand
CTCCTTCTCCCCTCATACAGCATTTTGTCCCCCATCCCCGCTCCCTCCCCCCCCCCCCGAAATAAAATCCTGGCTACGTGCCAGTACCAATGCACTGGACACGGCCACCGGCGGTACAACAGGCTGAGGGAAACCCGCAGGTTGTGTGGACGGACAAGTTTCGACGTTGACACTCTCGACAACTCCGGGTGTAATGGCGGTCGGACTTCAAAGCCCCGACCAGTAGTATTTCTGGTGAATGCGTGCGAGCGTTCGACTGTAGCCGAGCTAACCGGCGGTGGGATCGTCATAACAGGCGCCAAATATTTTCTTCGCGTAGGTTTTCCGGCATCAGCCTGGAGCCATGGCCACTTGCCAGCCTCAAAGTTCTTGTAGAAAACACCGTCTCGAAGGCTAAAATTAGGTAGGAGGTGAACGAATATCCGGGAGACCGTGCCTCCTCGGCCTTCCAAGTGGGCCATCAGCTCCCTAAAAGCTCCGGGTTGCGTCGCTGCAGCGCTGTCATGTCCGTGTCTCATCTGTCGTCATCTGTGTCCATCGGGGCTTACTCCACGGAAGTCCGTGACAGGCAGTCGGCGTCGTTGTGCTTCCGGCCTGACTTGTACGTGATCGTGATGTCGAACTCTTGCAGCCACCTGTGCATTATTTCATTGAGTCTCAGAATCTAATTTTCCACGGATTTTGTTAAAGTAAGCTGACTCAGAAAACGGTACCTTGACGCCCAGTTGCTCCAGAGATCCCCGGAGTTTAAGCAGCTGGCTAACGTTCAGCTTAGGCATGGTCAACTCGACGTTTTGTGTATCCAGGTTTCGAAGCATACACAGGGTGTCACAAAAGAAAAATTTACACGGTCTTTTTACCGCAAAAATAAACTAGGCATCGCCTGAACTCTCATTCTCCGCCCAAAGGTAGCGCTAGAGATCACAACCATGCAGATGCCAAAGTTTCAGCCTGATCCGATAACTCAATCAAAAGTTATAAGTGATTTTCTGAAAATTTCAATGGGAAAATGGTGTCCGAGGAGTTTTCGAATACATGGGGCTCTATGGCACCAGAAACCGAAAACGGGCAAAAATGGGCTCCATTTTCCCAGTGATATTTTCAGAAAATCACATAACTTTTGATTAAGTTATCGGGTCGGGCTGAAGCTTTGGCATCTGGTTGTGATCTCTAGCGCTACCTTTGGGCGGAGAATGAGCGTTCGGCGATGCTCTTATTTTTGCGACGAAAAAACACTGTAATGTTGTTTTTTGTGACACCCTGTATTTCAGTTTGCTAGCACTTGGTCCTCGGACAACGGCTCCGATGCTGTTCTGTCGCTTGCTAGGCACCACCAAAATCATCCTAAAGTGGTTGTCCGCGAGAGGAAGCTTAAGCATTCCCGTCCAAGAGCGTCGTCATCGACGGACTCAAATTTATGGATGAAGAAAATCATCTGCACCCTGGACTTTGCCGTCCAGATTATGGAACGTGCGCGTCTCTGTGAACTCGGGGTCCAACTGAGTTTTCCAGTTATCCTTAAAACACATAGCGTTCAAGACGAGCATCTTGGTTGTACCGTCGGGTGCCTGCTCCAGGAATTTGTCGATTCTTCCCCTCCTCTTGTGGCTCGCCCACGCGTTTACTTCTTTCACGATCTCGTCGACACAGCACAAGCTTGGGTAGATGCTGTGTCGATGTCGGCGCAAAAACGTCGAGGTACTTTGAGATATGTTTCTTGAGCTTAGTTGTATATTATGCTTTACGTGAAATTGCGATGACAACAAAACTAACATACGTGTAACCTTAGTGATTGCAGAAACGGTCACCGGCGAATAAGCAATTTTAGAATTGTCAGACGTATAAGGTCTTCAAACAGTCAACGGGGTCATGACACCTTACTTGTGCGTGATTCGATTCAGTGCGTCTGTATTTGCTGCTTTTTGTGCTTGTGAGGAATGCAGGCTGTGCTTGGTCGTAAAAAATATCCCTAGGATAAAAAGAACAATTCTAAGATTACCAGTATCCTATGTGAGGGCGTTCACTAGTATTGACGTGCTATAAGAAAATCCTAACGGTATTCCCATAACAATCCTAAAGGGTGACTCCGGTCAATAGTTTCGAATTTGGAATTACGTTTTTTTAACTCGGTCACTGTCCCGAAATTACAAGGTTTCTTCTTTTTTCTTCTTGATATTGTGTGTAATTTTTCTAAGTATTACGGCTCAGTGTTTGGTATCGCGCGGTTAGGAAAAACCAAAATACAAAACGTAAAAGAAAGAAAAGCCATCAATGCGGGTTTTGTTTTGAAAAATGCGCCATTATATCCAGATGATATCACTTCCTTCCCGGTCCAAGTATCAGTGCTGCGCCGATTCAGACCGACGATGAACCAGGAAGTCCGAACAGCCAAAGCCGTAAACAAGTTCCCAATATCGCGCCTTGCAGCGACTCCTTAGGGAACGGCAAGCTTTATTTATTTACTTATTTAGTTATTATGACGCATTCAGCGCCTCAAGAGACATTTAGCAGAGAGTGCTCATACAGAAAAATATAAACTTAACTTTTTAACAAACTCGTGTGAACGCCGACCGGCTGGAAGATCATCGCCTTATCGCGGCGTGAAACTGCCAGTCTACGAGGCTAGGCGTGTGCCTTCTGCTACACGCCCGTATCCTCGCTGACCTGCTCTTTCACGCCGCGACAAGGCGCTGATGTACCGACCGGTTGGTGTTCGCGCGATATTGTTAGAAGATCTGGAGGCTGTACATAACATTCAGAACACAAACATAATCATGATTAGAATTGACGATTTTAAATCAACCTTTTGTTTTAAACATACAGACTGTTTTCCTTGTAATTCTTTGTTACAATAGTAAAAAAGGCATCTCAAAGTAAACCGCTTCCAATCAATCGGTGCTGATCACCGTCATAATTTACCGCTCGTTTTTTTCTTTTTCACGTGTAAAAAGCCGTTTACACTGCACTAGTTGTTTTATGACTTCTTGTTTTTTCATTACATAGAAAAGAAACGAACCAATGATCACTTTGCTCGTGCTATCAGTGTTCGCACATTGTAAGGTTTTGCTATTTTTTTTAATAATATCGCAGGAGCGTTGATAGGCGGGCCGGTCAGTGCCATATAACCACCAAGTAAAAAAAAAGATAAAAATGTCGTCTGAATTATATTTATTTGATTTAAACCATATTAATTTGACCTAAATCACTGAAGCCAGAAATGTTATTCTTTATTACAATGTAGATGTATTCACTGTCCAAAAAAAGGTAAACAACCTTTGGTCATGTGCTACGTGGGCTTACCCTAGGTATACAAGTCAAGGTGCAAAATGTGACAGAGTAATTTATCCCTTGTTCGATCGGAAGACTAAATATAACGATCTTGGAGGCCTGCATCTTTCTCCGTACAGCATTGCTGTGACTCTTACCTTCTGTTAGTCGCGTGTTTTTTAGATGCGGAGCATCTCTTGCTCGAGGTCTATGTCCCGTGGCGTCGGCGTCGGTGTCGTCCGTACTCACACTACGCATGCGCAACTCTCCTCCTTCCCTCTCTCCAACAGCTGCGCGTTACTCTCTCCGCTGTCTCTCTCTACCAGCTGCGTGCACTTCGCGTGCGTTCGCTTCTACTCACACCGCGCGCGCATGCGAACTCTCTCTCCTCTAGTCTCCTCTCCTTCAAGTGTGAATATAAGCAGCGGTAGCGCGCTGCGCGCGTTCCCCCGGAGGATTGAAAGGAGGATAGTTTTGGGTGCGCGGGTCGCAGCGCCACGCCAGGGCTTTCCAGTGGGGTGGGCTTTCCCGCAACTCTGCGGCTGTCGTCTGCTAGCGTTTCTCGGCCGCTCGCGTCCGCCGCAGCCCAAATCCGGCCGGCCAAAAGAAATCAGTCAAGACGGGAATAAATTAATTACGATCCGCGATGCTCCGCATCACCCCATAATTCCCCTCGGGAAGATGGTGTAATTTTTTTGTGTGTACAGACCTTTGGCCTGATCAGCAGCCCAAGGTGCAAACTCTTGCTGTGCAGCCCAAAGCAAGAGTTCGCCCATTTAGGCTGCTGATCCCCCAGGTGCTTAATTTGTCGAATCGCAGACTGTGTAATCTTCACATATTGTTTAGTATCCAACAGAGACAGTTCCCAGATATTTTAAGTGTTTACTCGTAACTCGTTTCTTTTTTTTTTTTTATATATCTACACGGTATTTCTATAGGAAAGAAATACGTCCCATCGGCTTGTGAAGCTAGTGGATTGTAGAATGCGTTTCTGTTCGGTTTCACTTCGCCGCCGTCCTACATGACACATCCCGTCCATCGCTGTCCACGAAAGGTGCCGTAGCGGGCATTCTTTTTCGCTAAATTAAGCAGGAAATGTTCCCCGTCAAATTTAGCAGGAAAGGTCACAGGTAAAGCGTAACGCTTGGCCGCGTAAATTCTCACTAAAACTTGCTCTCCAGGCCATTAAAGTGTTCAAAAGGTGAGTATGGGAACTTGACAAGATTAATAGGGAGTTTTTCCTAGACCGCGTTTCCCCCTTCGCTAAGCCCTCCGCAACGAAAAAGCCGCTACTGCACCTGCCCGCCCATGGCCTTGGCTGCAGAGTTCTGGGTATCGTAGCGGGTTGCGTAGAGCGCTGCGGGAAGGCGAAAACAATCTCCGAAAACTCCCTAATATCGACGAGAAGCGTAGAGCCCAGGCGCTTATATGAGGAACTCTGCCTAAAACCCAGACAGCGCAACCCATACCGCTAGCTCGCGATCTGTCCCAATTCCGATAGTGGAAGCTATGCGGAGAGCAAGTCGGCTGCTTCTCGCACAGGACTTGCGGGGACGTTAGAAGGACGCCGGAGCTCTGATTGGCTCTGAGTGAAAGGATAGTGAGTAGGCTTTAATGCCAGCTGCCTTGAGGTCTACCCACTATTTGTTTTTTAATCAGTCAATAAGCGCTCGGCATTCTGACATCATCGCAACACTTTGTGCAAGAAACAGACGAACTTGAGGTCCGCATATGGACCTCTAAGAAGACGGTTATACCTACAAGGCCGTCCGATGGATCCTCCGTACATGATTCGCACTCACGTCATTGTGTTGAGTTCGATTGGGATGTTATCATTCCGTTTTACTACTTTGGGGTACATACTCGATGGTTCTAAATGCGTAGAATTTATGGCACCACCACTTAGGATTTTCGCGTCAGTGGTGTGTTTTAACCTTGGTGAAGGGTCATGTAGTCTGGTGGCGCCATCAGCGGGACGCTTCGTCACGTGGCACCTCGACGTAACGCGTCCCCGTGACATCAGATGATGTAGTGGAATCACGTGATGCAGCGACGTCACGTTTCGCAATGACGTTAGGTTATAAAATGACGTCACAGTGGACCTATACTTGGTGTGCATTTAGAGCGCCTTTGGGACATACCAAAGAGAAAGGCAGTTCTTGCGATTTAAAGTGTTTGTACATTTTTTAACCATAGCTTGCTGAAACTCTGATGTTTGCTTGGTGTTTCGATCATCGGTCTCGAATCCTATTTACACAGCGTCGAGTTTTTGATGAAAAACGATGTGCAGTTGTATGTCTCTGTACGGCTTCTTCGAAACAGATACAGCTCTTGCTCCTTAAAATAAACCAGCTGGCTTATTAAAAGAAAACCGCGAAGTAAAAGAATTGTCAAAAAAGGCGTAGCTCTTATTCTAGAAGGTTTTTAAATATTTAGACCGACTCACGAAGTTATAGAGTGTCAAGGTTGAATCAGCAACAACGTGCGACCGTTGGCTCTAACCAGACTTGTACAAGTTACAAAAAAAATAATTACATTTACAAATACTCGAGGCTATAATTCATTGCAATTACAATTACCCTCCTCTAAAAGTAAGTGACCGTTACTCCAAGACGTAATCCTTTTTCTTTTTCATGTTGTAACTGCCAACACGATTGTCCTCAAGTAAGTAAAAAAGGGAAGATTGTTATTCGAGTGTTTATCGTTGCCACCCGTCCCCATTATTGATCTTGAGTATTTTTTAGCAACAGCTGGCTCTCGAAGTAGCTCGTTAGACACCTTGCGTCATTTCTTAGTGAAGATGTTGACTGCTACGCTAAACACCCTTTCAACTGAGGCACTAAAGGGGAGTACCTATTTGTGCCTCATGAATGCTTCATGCTCTGCATTGAGCTTCTTCAGCGAAGCAATGGAAGTAGTCTTTACCCTGAAGATAGGGCAAATTAGGGTGCCTACATGTTTCCGCCGCTCCGCTGTTTAGGGTGGTGACAACGTTTGTGATACCTGTTGCCGACAAACCAGTGTTGCCTACCTCGTTACCATGGCAACCTCCGCTGCTTTCGTCGACCATTTTGTCACACTCGCCGGTCGTGCGCCCGGACTACGTCGCTAATCCTCGTTAGGGCTAGGAGCGCTCACCGCTCTCGTTTCGACGGCGAGGTTTCGGCGTTCAAAGCCGGTCTGTTGCGTTCCATTTTGTTGCGGGAACTCGCGTTTCGATAAAAGCAACGCACACTTCCGGCTCGCAACTTCAAAATATGAAAATCCCGAATAAAGAGAGCGACAGCCACGACGACCGCCATCCCGCTGAGCCTCCGACTCCTCTTATAGAACGGAAACGGAAGTGGCCTCTACAGTGTTGCCGGTGTGTCGAGACTACAGGAACTCAACGTTGTGTACGTTTAGCAAAAGAAGAAGTGGGAAAAAATGGCGGTGGGAGAGGATCTGGCAAAGGGTAACAAGAAGTTGGCGCCACCCTTAAAGCGGAGCGGAAACACGTAGGCACCCTAGGGCAAATCTTCGTCTTTGCTTCCGGTGCCTGATACTGTCGGAATCGCAAAGCTGTAAAAGTCGTCTTTCAACCGGCCAAACTTAGAATGAGAATTAATGTAGGCATACATCTAACTATACCGGCAAGTATTGCCAGACGGTTGCAAACAAAGTTGTTAATAGCAAGTTGACAGTAGAACAATAAATAAGTTTTCGATCAATATTCTTCGTTTGGTTCTAACTTCTAGCCAAGTCGAGTCTCTGGTTATACATTGGTGAATAAGAAAACAATTTAGAGCGCAGCTCTTGAGCGCCCGTTTTCGGTATTAAAGCTGCTAGTCGGGTGGAAATTGCTCATTCGGGGCAGAGATTTATGCGAGAATAGTTTGACGCTGATCAACCCCTTTTCTAAGTAAAATGCGAAAACTCGCTTTGCGCTAACTCTGTTGCACGGTGTACAGCCTGCGTGAGAGACTCCTAAAACCTTGGGAGCACTACTGCTATTAAATTATAACAACCACTTTACATATTGTGTTAATTCGAAGTGAGTTTTTCTCCGGGTCTGTCAAAAGACTGGTGAGCTTTTCTTTGGACCCGCATAAAAATGGGTGTGAGTTTTTCTTTGGTGAGCTTATGTCCGGCGAGCTTTTCTCCGGTGAGCATGGCCCCACTCACGAGTTTTACTCTCTCTCAAGGCCAGTCTCAAGACTCCTAGAGCTACCATTTTGTTTTATTTGTAAAAATCTCTGTTTAAGATCATATGTGTCCTGGAATAACAAAAGCAGAAAATAAAAAAAAAGCCATTACCATTTTTTGAATTGCTCGCGAAAATATGACGCACAAAAAGGATGACTGAGATGCAGATAACCTGGCTATAATTCACATATAAAGTGGATCAACCTTAGAAGTGGTAGTATAAAGTTAAAAGAACCAGAAAAAATGAGATCCTGTCTTTTGAGAAGATGAGACGTGTTCTAATAGCTTTTGTGCAGCAACGAAGGAGGATGCTTGTGGTTATAACACTTTCGCTTATTATCAAATCGCTTTTTGTGGATTTTATGGTAGACGAAGCGTTCTCTCCTGTTGTAGCATTATGAAAATGGTCGTAGTAACCATAGCTGAGCGGGCCGTTGTTAATTCTTGGCTGTGCCCTTACTGCTTCTAAACTACCTCGAGCCTCTCGAAAAGGCACATAATCACTTGGGACTAAAAGGACATAGAAAACAAGAATATAACTTGCCCCTTCTCTTCTTTTTTTGTTTATTGTAAAAATGCATCTTTTCTAATTTTTAAACTTTGTCGGTGTCTCAAAAAAAAAAAAAAAGAGAATTAGGGGTTCGGTGTTGTAAAGAAAGGCTTTGTGGAACTGAATAGTTCCAAGCCTTCTTTTACTCTGGTCAGTAGCTCAGTGCGCGTGACAGCGTGACTGCGCTCGACTTTCACTAAAATAAAAACGACTATTTTTTCTCGGGGGAGAGGAGGGGGGGGATTGTGGGGAAAAAATGAAAGTGTTTTTAACGAATCCTTTACGTAAATCTGTCTTTTTTTTAAATTTATACATACTGCAGCCCCAGTGGGGCTATGGCAGGAGTGGGAGTTCTACACAGACGGTCCAGACATCACTATGAACCACTGTCAACGGCACACAGAAATTCATCTGGTTGTAGTGATCGGATGTTTCCTGGCAACAAATTCCAGCGTTCAATGGTGTGAGGAAAAAAACTGTATTTAAACATATCAGTACGAGGATGAAAAGGTAAAATGTTTAATTCGTGGTGGCTCCTAGTTGCAGTTGGCTTGAGAAACTTTATGTAGCTATCTAAAGAGTCAAAACGTGATGAGTTAATCATGAAATACAAAAACTTAAGGCGCTCAATACCACGACGCTCAGAAAGAAGTCTTAGGCCTAACACGGAAAGGTTAGAAGAAGGAGAAAAGTTTCTGTCATACCGACGACAAATAAAACGTACCGATTTCTTTTGAACTGATTCGACTTTATTCATATCGGACTGTTTATAGGGAAACCAAATAATAGAACCATATTCGAGGATTGGGCGAATCAAAGTTTTAAAAGTTAAAAGCTTAGTATCTTGAGGTGCCACACGTAAGGTACGCCGCAGGTATCCAAGTCTTTTAAGAGATTTGTTACATGTCGTATCAATGTGCTTAGACCAAGATAAATCTGGCGTGAAAAGGAGGCCAAGATATTTATATTCAAAAACTCTTTCTAGGCATAACCCGTCAAATGAATAATTAAACACAGAAGGTGATGAACGCCTAGAAAATGTCATAAAAACGGTTTTACGAAAGTTAAGGTTCATTTGCCAGGTTTTACACCACGTACAAAAATTCACAAAAGAATTGTTAAGAGTTATATGGTCATCGGAGGAGTTTATCACATGATATAGTACGCAGTCGTCAGCGTAAAGTCGTATCTTAGTGGAAATATAGCGTGGCAAATCATTGATGTATAACAAGAAGAGTAGCGGTCCAAGAACTGATCCTTGTGGAACACCTGATGATACATCAACTGTACTAGATTTGGATGAGTTAAAGTAGACAAACTGTGACCGACGAGAAAGAAAACTGGATATCCAGTTGACCAGGTGATGATTATTTAGAATTAGGTTAAGCTTGTGTAGAAGTTTAGAATGAGGAACTGTGTCGAAAGCCTTTGACAAATCTATAAATATCGCATCAACTTGATTACCGATATCAAGAGACTGACCAATATCATGAACAAATTCTGTTAGTTGTGTCATAGTACTATAACCGCGTCGAAAACCATGTTGGAAATCGCATAAAATATTGTTAGTTTCGAGAAACTCCATTACATGCCTGTAGACTATATGTTCCAATAATTTGCATGAATGTGACGTTATAGAAATTGGTCTGTAGTTTGACAGTGATTGTGAGTTGCCAGATTTGTATACGGGAATGATTTTTGCGAGTTTCCAAGATGAAGGAACTGTGGCCGTTGACAGTGATTTCTGAAAAATAACCGTGAGATACCGACTGCACCAAAGGGAGTACCGGACAATAAATGAATTAGGAATATCATCAGGACCAGGACTTTTTTTAGTATCTAACTTCAAAATCAGGTTTAGTACACCCTGAACGTTCACATCTATGTCGTCAACCGCAGACTGCGAAACATGAGTAAAAGGAGGAACTTCGAAATTATCAACTGTAAATACTGACTGAAAGTATGTATTGAACGCTGTAGCGATTGTCAGCGCGTCCATGGTAGTTACGTCGTTAATTATAAACGAGTTTGAAGTCGTGCTGCCTGGTAAAATAGATTTCCAGAATTTTCGAGGGTTGCTTTTTATTAAGTTTTGCAATGTAACTCGGAAATAGAAGTCTTTCGCGGAATTAGTTTTAAGTCGGAGTTCCTCCTTAGCTTGAATAAACTGAGCAGTCTTTACAGGGTCAGCGCAACGTTTTCCACGCCGCAGTCTGCCGACACGTCGCGATAAATGCAATAATTCCCTTGTTATCCAAGGAGTGACAATGTTATTTTTTTTAGTTTTGAGTGGCACAAATCGCTGGATACACGATTTAACCAAGTCTTCAAAAAATGTAACCAGTACATTCACGTCACTAGAAATACTAAGTTGTTCAAACACTTCAAAGGAATAGCTTAATGAGTCAATTATGGACACGTCATCGGCACGGTTAAAATCAGGAAAAGTGTGGTAAACAAAACGTGTTTTAGGAACAGAATAAGCAACAGAAACAAAGACTGCCTTATGATCTGATATACCGTCAACGACTTCACATTCAAAACGGTTTTCTAGAAGAGGTATACTAAGAAAGACCAAATCTAAAACTGACGACTCTCTCGTGCTCTCCAGAACAATCTGCTTTAAACCAAATGACAACGAAAAGTTCACTAACTCTCTACATATTTGAACGTCAGAACCAGATAGCGAAAAAGATGACCACTGAATGCCAGGTAAATTAAAATCACCCATTAATATTAAATTGGAAGAAGACAGGTTATGCTCGTACATAAAGTCACATAAAGCGTGTAACTGATCAATGGGAGAGCCGGGAGGGCGGTAGACAACGCCAACAACTAAAGATATATTTTCCACATTAAGTTTGCACCACACTGATTCAATCTGGGGAGGACCCTGTATAACTGAAAATTTAATATTGGTCTTTAAAAGAGTGCGACGCCACCGCCACGCCCGTACTTCCTATCACCTCTAACCACGCAGAAACCAGAGGGTGTAATTTCGGTGTCATATATGCCATCATGTAACCACGTTTCAGTGACTCCAATAATGTGAGCAGAGTGGGAAGAAATTAGTGACAGAAAATCAGGGAACTTGTTTACTAAACTTCTGGCGTTAACATTCAAGACACAAAGATTGTCACTTAAACCGTCTTTTAAACCGCGGCCGAGTCAACGACCACCAGTAGACGGGTGAGGGGCGGTGGTAGCAGCCTGGGCGGTGTAGTCGGAACACTTAACCAGAGTGTTAGTTTTATCATCCCAATTATATCGCTCATTATTAATGAACACATGATCATATCGAAAGCGGACGGTGGAGCCACTGTCGCGGAAGGAGGCCGATGCATCCCATATTTTCTTTCGAACAGAACGGACATGAACAGAGAAGTCTTCCGATATACGAATATCGGAACCCTTGAGCTTGAAAGAATTTTTCAATACTTCAATTTTTTCGCGGAAGTCAAGGAGTTTCATAATGACAGGACGTGAACGATCGTCGTGTTTTCGACCTATTCTATGGCACCTTTCAATACGTGGGCAGTTAATATTCAGTTTATCCGAGAATATTTCTGAAATGTTAGAAAGTAATGACTCACTAGTTTCGTCTGCCCTTTCCGTGAGGCCATGCAAGATTAGATTATTTCTACGCGAACGGTTTTCCATGTCGTCATTCTTCGAGACGAGTCTGTCTACCACGCCAGACAATGACTTAAGTTCTATAAGCAGATTGTCACAAGATGTACAAGGGACACTTGGCGTGGCGGAAGACGACTCAAGGGCAGCCACTCGTGCTTCAAGAGCGTCAAATCGGGAGTTAACTGACTGATGGAATAATTTGATTTCAGCTATGTCCTGAGCCATTCTTTTTCTGGCCAGCCAGCAATTCAGCAAACATATCCGAAACTGTGGGTTGTCTCCCGATATCTCCTCCGTCATTATCGCTCTCACCCGAATTAGCCGCCCTCAAGTCCTCTGAAACCGAGCTGTTACTGGAACAGGACTTAGAAACTACGTTATCTTGTTGTTGTTGTTTTTTTGGCCGTTTTTTTTGGGTGGTTTTACTTGTTTTCCGTCATCACCGGAGAAGTGTCAGTAAGATACCACTTTTGCGGCCTTTCCCGCAAATACTCGCTTAAATAAAAATTTCGACGTTAATGACCTATAAATACGCGCGTCTGTTTTTCACCCCACGCAATAGAAGTCCCAGAAAAAACTTGAAGAAAACGAGCAGCATTCACCCTCAATCCTCACAGTAGCTGTTAGAACAAGCGGCTACGCATCTGGAACGGATCATGTGCCGCCAATGTTGCCTATAGCCACGCTGGGGTTGGCAAAGCATTGCGATACGCGCGAGTCTGGCAGGAATTACAGGTTCTGCTATTGTCGTCGTTGTTGATGGACACGGGCCACTACCCGAATAAGCCTTTGTTGCACCAATACGGAGCCCAAATCGAGTGCCCACGCAATGGTTTCCGGGTCCAATCTACGGAACTTATCTAAATATCGTCATATGGGTGTACTGCGTGATCCCTAATGTTGCTATCAATGGCAGCGATAGATCTGGGCTGAAACATCGATTTGTCCTTGAAATTACACCGCAACAAAGGAGTTTTGCCAGTGGCGCTGGCGGTGTGGAGCATCTTTGTCTGGAAGTGCCAGTAAGCTCGTGTAAAGAGAAAGCGATCCCAATTGAGCACGCGTAACGCTCCTTAATGCAATACACCAGCTGGAGAGCAACAGGTCAGCAACAACAAATACCGTGATCGCTAATGGGCGAGGAAGCAGGTGCGCGATGATGACCACAATGCGCAGTTCCTGAAGGTACTGGCACGGCGGTGAAGCAACAGTGGCTGGCGTACACTGTCCCTGCCGCGCTATCGTTCTACCCACGAAGAGCAAAGATGTCGCTGGTGCCTTTCTATCCTGTTGAAATCACGTCATTGCAGGAATCGCTTTTTGATGATTGGACGATCCAGGAAGACATCACCGGAGTGGGGTGACTTGCAGATCTACGTGGCTCGTAGGCCGTGAAGGAAACCATATCACCTTCTGATAGCAAGGCGGCACCGAACGCGCTGCTG
>JAZHYW010049553.1:0-21856 GCA_037355805.1 Ixodes ricinus | reverse complement strand
CCCTACCCCTACCCCCTACCCTACCCTGCCCCTACCCTACCCTACCCTACCCTACTATACCCTATCCCTAACCTACTATAATGCAAACCTAACCTAAAGAGTAAGAGATGCAGCACAGTGTCCCAGCGTCTGCCATGCTGACACATCAAGTTCTCTGTCTCGGAGGTGAGCAGGCGGACTCACCTCCAGTGTGAAGGACAAGACGATGTCCAGTTTAGACAAGGTCGTCTCGGTGTCCTCAGAGAGACCTTCCTTAGACAGAGAGGCCTGGCTCCTGCATGGAGACCAATCGGAAATCAGCCTCAACCGCTGGCTCACCCGCAGATTGGTCCCCACCCTCCCACGACCAAGCGGCACGAGCGTTGCGGCCACCACAGGCAGCTAAAGGCGGACGCCATTCCCTCAAGACGCGGCCGCTGCTGCTGCCGCCAATGCCTCTTGCAATAACTGCCAGGCGCTCGGGCATAGCAGACTCATCGCAAGCGAGGTCCAGTAACACAGGCGTCGGGGCCTCCTCGCTAAAGTTTATGCCCACTATAGTCGCATCCCATCCAACACGGAAACAAGGAAGAATATGTATGGCCGGGCTAGCACAGTGTACAGTTCATGTAGTGTGCAATAGAGGTAAGCTTTCCCTTCACAGCAGCAGAGTGGTTAGTAGAAACGGCGGCTGGCACGCAATCGAGTGTCCGAAACTTCTCCAAGTTTTCAGCTGGATTAGTTGGTAGCTAGAACAATCGTGAATTTGTTGACTTCAAAGAACTCGAAGTTGGGTATGAAATGTCTGTAAGTAAACACTCGCAACTTGTTTTTTTTTTTTTGCTAGAAGCCTCAAATGCTACATAAATGTTGTGTTTTTCCAAGCATGAGCTCCAAAGCATGAGCCCCTATATTTAAAATGACGAGCCACGAGGCTCAACAATCTTTTGTTTCTTGAAATTTTTCTAGCTAATATCTTGTGATGGATTTCTCAGGCCTAAGAACATACATTTATATGCAGCCGAATGTTAAAATCTAGCAAATATCTTTGCTCCTTCATGTGGCAGAAATATTACAACATTTTGCTCACACATAAACTGGCCATATATAAAAACATTTATAAAATTTAAAACTAAAATTATTCAGAGAGTTGATTGACACGACTAGTGTATGAACCATAGCAAAGAGAAAAAGAAGGGAAGACAATAGTGTCGTATGAATATTCAAAATTTCAAATATCAGTTTCAAACAATACACTATTTCAATACTCACTTCGAAATGAACTGCAATATTCTATGTTTTCAAAGTGTTGATCGGGTGGGTTAGCACTGTTGAGCGTGCTTCTTACCAAGCATGGGTGCATTGCAAAGGAGACACCTGCGAAAGCATGCTCCATGGATGTTGCTTCTCCCCATTGCACCAGTGCTCGGTAAGAAGCGCACTCAACGGGGTAACACGCTGCAATTAAAACTTGGAAAAGCATGGATAGCGCAACTGTGTGCTTGGAAGGAAAGCACACTACCGAAAGGGAGATGCACCTGGCATATTTGAAAAGAAATGGAAATATTGTGAATATTTGTATCTACATTGCAGTCAAATTTTCAAAATCAAACTGTGGATGTTATGCAAGAGTATATGTTAGGCAGAGATGCCCCAACAACCTGCGCTAATCATTCACAATCTTTTTTTAATTTGAGATTGAAGAAAGATTATTTGCATACCAACAGCAAGATTTGTAAATCCACTCATTAGGTATAACTGGGCATCTCTAGATGTTTAATTTCGTGTCAAATTCGTCATTTACTTCCAATCCCAAGGCATTAAACTTTCTAAGGCCACAGTTCATAAATACGGTTTGATTAAAGTTAACTTAGTTTCTAAACGAACAAGTGGAAGCTTGTGAACAACCTTCACGAGTTCAGCTGGATTTCCATTTAAGCACGGTGCAACAGTAGCAAAAAACTTGGAGAAACTATTCGATATTTGATTTGAAAATATTTGGCCTAAACCAGTAGTATTCATTTTATATTCGCTTCAAACTCAAAATCCACTATTTGCACATGACTAGAAGATAATCATAACTAAAAACAGTTTTTTACCGCCACTAAATTGACTTAGCAGGAGTTGCGAGGCTTAAAATGATCTCCGACATTCAGCTAAGAGATTTTGCATGTTTTATTGCTTTCTCACTTTGCCAAAGGCAATGAATCCAAAACACAGGCAACAATGAAAATCAGTGATTTCACTTTATTCCGCTACAAACAATAAACCAGAACAAAAAGTTTGTTTTTTATGGGATGCAAGGTATTCTTTGATTTTGCTGAAATTGCGTCTTTCTGCACTTTATAATGCCATCAGAGTGCAAGAGAAAGAACTCTGAATTTGTCTACCAGTCAAGCCCCAATAGTCACTCCGTATTATTAAAAAATAAAAATCAGGTCAAATTATGTGTGAGCAAACATGGCGCTAAAAGACGAGGAAAATAGACGAATGGCCGTAGCCTTTTTTCATGCAATGAAAGTTGCAAGAGTTTCGTTGATCATGTTGGTAGTTTGTCTTAAATCCGGCCACAAAAGCATTGTGAGGCTACTCGCTGTGCAAAGAAAACAGTATCATCATCATTTGTGGCTCTAAAAGAGCCACGCATTGTGCCAGGCTAGCAAGAACGATCAGCAGAAGACCACAGGCGGTGAACTATATGAAAGCGAGGCAGTGACGCTACCAGCTGTTGTGAAAAATTGCTTTGTTGTGCGGACTATTCCACGTAGCATGGAAGCGGTGCGGGAAAGCTCGCCTACTGAGCACACCAATCTTTTTTTCTTTTTTACTTTTAGGGAGATCTGTCTGAATTTACGATTAGTGCAAATAAAAAATTAATAATCTGAGTAACCCGCATAATTTTAGAATGCTTGATGCTAAAGGACTGCCCCAATGTCTAATATGCTGTTTCCAGCTATAAAAAAATTAAAAAATCATAACAAAAAAAAAAGGAAACAAGCTAGAAACCTGCAAGGTCTGAACTCAAAAGAGTGAAGGTAAGGAAAAGTCTATAAGCTTATTCTTGTTATTATGAGTGAACATGATAGAAATTAGTAGGCGAAATTAGCAGGCCATTCAACTACTGAGCATGGAGCTAGCAGCAATAGCACTACATCATCCTTCTAGAAGCACTCAGATGACATTCATATACTAAACACAAATTCATTGTGCACGCCGCCAGGTAGCAAGAGAGAGCAATACAAGTTGGGCATGGTAAGATAACAAACCAGAGCCTCGAGGAAAGCTTAAGCAGGTTATCCATACGATAAACAGGGAATGCTTAAACTAAATGTACTTTCAATCATTCTGTGCCACCTCACAGAATGCTGAGTCAATGACCAAGATTTAGGCAGAAAACTTTATTCGTTCAAAAAGAATTTTTTTTTTTATGCAAAAGGTTTTTAAATTGTGAACCTTCTTTTTCCCAATACAGTTTCACATAGGGCACTTTCACAGTGCTGTGTAAGCGAATTCTGCAAGGCCTTCGTGCTGCAGCTTGTAATGAAACCGTCTTCGTATTCTGCCTGTTAATTTAGGACACAAAAACCGTTTCTCACTCGTGAAACTCGCAGAAAATATCCATTCTGGCTAAAAAAAAAATAGAGCCTGACGACTGAACTGATAGAACGCGTCCCCAGATTAAGCCCTCCCAAACCTACCGACGGCGGGCACAATGAAAGCGTGGCCGGTCAGAAGGGGGGAGGCAGGAGACAACACAAGACGCAAACCAAACAGGAAGCGGCCAATGACAACCAAGGAAACAAAAACCGGAGCGTGTCCGTACGTCGCGGCGCATGCAAGCAGCACAGCATCGTAGACCACAATCCAGAGGGGAGCTTGCAGGTACTTGGTCAGACCATTGCGCAGCTGTCCGGCCTGGCTCGTGCTGCGAGGGGGAGGGGCAAGGGGCAGAGCAAGGGGGAGGGCAAGGCGGGGCAAGAGGCGGAGCTTGCAAGGGCAGTCTAGAGGCATTCTCTCCGAGGCTTTTCTAACGGTGCCCTCGGAAGTATCCGTCTTCCGGCAGCTCAAACTAATTCTGTTTAGGCAACGGCTTCCTCACTATACCAGACCGATAATATTAAGGTTAATTATATGTCACTACACAAATAAAATTACTTGAAAGTAAAAAATAAATTCTCGTAGTATTAAAGCTAGACTGAAGTTAGAAACCACACCTTAATGTGACTGAAATTAAATTAAAGTTTGAGAGTATCTAGACTCTTACATCGCTGATGCAAAAAAAGCTGAAAATCGTGCGAGTCATAATACATACAAAAACAACATTCATGTAGTATACCATGCTCCAGCTGCATTAGATTAAAACTGTACTTTTACGTAATCTAGTACTTTACTTCTTGCTCGTAACGCCTCGTCGGCACCTTGGGCTCCTCCTACGTCATTTTCTACAGCAGGCCCACATCGCGCGAGCACACTACCTCATGCAATCATTGCCAAGCATACAACAAGCGCTTTAGGCCTCGCATGCCCTCCAATGCCAAAAAGCGTTTTGCCGGGGTTGCCACCACAAGCTTCACGTATGTAGGATTCACGTGTGTCCGCGTTCACCCGCGTGCAAAACCGTTCCGCCGTTACGGTGTCTCCGCTATCCTCGAGCCCAGTCCACCAGCACCAGACACAAGCTTACCGCAGCTACAGTCAGTGACAGAATGAAAACGGCAGGGCTAGTCTTTCGAACGCTCGGCCTCCAGCACGCGCTCCTACTTCCGCAATCGAGGTGAACGAGCCGCTTAAACGTTGTCGAAGGTAGAAAGCTCATGCTCAAGGTTCCTCCCTGCCATCCTCCCTCTGCCAGTGACCGTATCAATAAACGCGTGTCCAGAGTGTATGTGTGTGTGCTGCGTGTATGTGTTGTGCCCGTGAGGTGTTGTCCCGCATGTGCGTACATGCACACATGGTTCCGCAGTCCCATGCAGCCTCGAAGGACGCCCCCGTGGGGACGGGGAGGGTGGTGGTAGCTGTAGAAAACAATCTCAAAGGTTCTACCTGCCTCAGGACTGAAGACCTTCGACGACTTTTCGTGTTTTGGGAAGGGCGACAGAGAAACGAGAGAGGAGAAAAAGAAAGGACAAAAAATGGAAAAAGAGAGAACAAGTGTCGGCAAACAGGTGTGCAGGGCAACGAACGCAAATCAATGTCAGTCTCGGAGGAAAAATTAAACCCCCTTCCCACAAATGTCGAACGCGACGGCGACTCTGTCCCCCCACGGAGGGTCCGAAGGCTGTGGGGGCTACTCGAATGTCCCCCCCAGACCGGGAGCAACGCAACCACGCAGCGAGAAAAGAAACCCAGTGTGCAGATAAGAAAGAGGGGCCACCAAGCAAAATGCAGGCGTTCTCTTTTTATGCCTCGTACTTACATTGCTAACTGTATACTGAAAAAGAATCGGGGGAAAACCTGGCTGCGTAAATGAGAACCAAAGGTAAAAAAGGAAGCACGAGCAAGAGTACCAAAAGCAAAGTCAAACAACGAAAAGGTCTCATACACCTGGAAAAGATGCGTCACAATTAAAGTTGCTAGCAAAGAATAAAAAAAGAGAAGTGCACAAGCGAGAATAAAATGTCCCAATGAAGGCGTATTTCAATGACGTTCCTCGCACCTTGACTCTCGGTTTTAAACTCGGCAAGCCGCTTCTTTACTGCCCTCGAGCCTTACAGCCATATCTTACAACAGACTCCTTTTCAAATTAAAGGAGTGTGGTGTAAAAATTAGCGTTCAGAACACTTATAAAAGTTGCCCTACACGCCCCACAGCAACCTTTCTGGAGAACAGAGAAACACACAGACGAACATCCACTTCCAACAAACAGACTGAAAGTACTCTACAGATAGACAAATTAAAGAAGTACCCATTTGAAAAGCCTATTTGAGAAACAACTTACTCCATTCACCCATAGCTGTCAGGACTTGTGGGAGCTAGATGCTCACTGTACTAATTAACCACCTTCCTCTCATCACCTGACATTGCCACATGGGTATGGGCAGGAATGCGATCAGATGATGAAAGACAGGCATACAATATAACTGGTCCAACGAGCATGTACAGCACCCACCACACTGTCAGCTTCGGGGTGATGCAGGCACACATACATAAAATATAGCAACAGAGCTCAAAATCTTAACGAAGAGCAGGAAAGAAGAGGAACACGCTCGCATAGAGGTCACACACATTCTCCAAAAAGAGACGTAGCAATTGTAAGCTCACATTCCTGCCATGCACCAGTGCACAAGGAAAAGTAATCGTTCGAAGAGCTCGATGGCTCACTAACCTCCCAGCACAATCTGCCTCTCCCAAACACTACCTACTGTTAAGAGGCAAAGAGCTCCTGTCAACAGTTCCCTTGCATAGCCCTTGTGTTCTGACATTTACACAGTGCACTAGCGCAGACAAAGAAACAACACTCACATGCTGATGGGCTACGCACACGCTATACCTCGCAACCTGTTTATGCTGAAAAAGCCGGCCACTCCTGCTTTTTGCGCTAAGACTGAAACATCGAATTAAAGGCTGGCTCAGATATTTGCATTCGGGTGTCCCCAACTGCATCACAACTCTTTGTGTTCCGTTACAATGCATTGTGCGGATCTCGGTGGCCACAGCAAATTTCTCTACTAAAGCAGTCATAAGCGGCAGGCAGTCCCGCTCATGCTTGGGAATGGGGCCAGCTGAACATAAAAAACACACAGAGAAAAAATTATAACATTCGCACCGCTAGTGCGAATGTTATCATTTTTCTCTGCGTGTTTTCATGTTCAGCTGGCCCCATTCACAAGCAATGAACCAACTTGCTCAGCTTAAGCCCGTAACAAAGTCCCACTCAAACACAAATGTCTCAACCAGCCCAAAAATGTGGCGATTAGACAAACATATCTCCTACTCCAGAAATGACAAAAGTTCAAAACTAAACTTATTTTCTCAACCATGGATGTACCTGGTTAGCTTTTGGATCTTGAACTACCGTAAAATACCGGGCAACCGCCCACTCAAACTTTGGAGATAATCACAAAAAAATTAGCAATGGGCACTTGTCCTGTCATCAGTTTTACATATAAATGTACTGTGCGTATTTTCTCAGATCTTACAAATTTGAGAATGGGCACTTAATGTGGAATGGGCGGATGCACGGTATTCTACGGTATACTCCACAAAACCAAGGTGTTTTTTTTTCTTAGATGAATGTGAATATAAATTAATTGTGTAAATAAAACTTCAAAATATTTTGCGAGTAATACGGTGCTAGCTCTCTGGCAGCAACCCATAGAACTAATCATTCTCGGAGCCAATTTGGTTCCAGTTTTTCCCTAGCATGCATTCAACGCTTCAAGCCTCGCGAAAGAGAGAGAGAGGGCAGGCGTTACCTTTGCCGACTGTACAGGAAATGCAGACCAGGTCCACATGCGAGAAAAACGAGAGAAGGTTAATTTTAAGTGGCCGCTAAAACATGTCTCTTAGTCTGCCGTGACAATGTTTCCCAGTTCCCCGATTTCTTGCTGGCGTTTTCCTGTTTTACCAAACTTCTCTGAACAAAGTAGAGAAGAAAAAAAAGGCCTCGAACAATTAACGATAATGAAGCCATTGTACTAGATGGCAACCTCAAGTGAGCTTAAAATGATTTATTGTATCCGAGTCTTTCACCAATATTGGTTCTTCACTCATCTGCAGAAAAACTATGGGAACAATGAGAGTCCCCATCTTCTGAACCCATGAGTCGATGATTACTGTAGGACTGCTAAACAATGTTGCAAAAAAAATAACAAAAGATTTAAGTTAGAAAAAAAATTAACCCTTGTTTGTAACGCCGATTGACATCTGTGACAGCATATTTTAGCCTCCAGTGGCGTACCAACTTGCTTTTGAGTGGGGGGCAAACCAGACCCGCCCCCAAAGAGCTGGTATCCCTTGGGCGCTGCCGGCCAGTGTTTGCCCTGCCCAGTGGCGGCTGTTTCAGGGGGGGGGCAAAGCACATGCTTTGCCACCCCACTCTCAGAACTGGGGGGCAAGCGCCTCCCTTCCCTCCCGGTCGGCACGCCTCCGATTGTTTTGGCAAAAAAAATAATTTACCACAAGTCTTGGGATTTAACCCTTTCTCTGCCATGGACGACCTGGGTTCGTCCCACACTGTTTGTACCGCTCCTCCCAAAGACGAGCTGGGCTCATCCACGTTGATTCGGGCTCCAATACGCTACCATGGACGAACTGGGCTAGTCCACGTGTTTATAGTTAGCTTTGCCATGGATAGATGGCGCTTCAAGGAAAACAAAAAAAATGGTAACGCAGGCAACAGGGGATTTTAAAATGGCAGCAACATCTTCTGGTCGCTGCGTTCGTAGTGACGATCTTGCATCAAAATTAGGGCAAAAACGAAGATATTGCGACGTCTCTTCAGATTCGGAAGATGAGGAAATGAATCTTTCATCGGACAGCAAGAGCAATGCAACTGAGTTATTGGATTTTTGCTCAGACGACTTCTATTTCGATAAGGACATCGTGCAGGCGTGTCTGCACTTGGACTAGAATCAACGTAAAAAATCCCCTCCTGCCCCTCCACGTTTTCCGTTCAATTTGCATACAAGGTAATGTGAACTATCTGCAGTACTGCTACACCCGGCCTGAACGTCCATCTGGAAGGTGATGTGAACTGTCTGCGGTAATGCAGTGAAGCCGAACTTTTAGTTCCCGCTTCTTTTGCAGTGTGTTCAAAGATCTCTCATATAATAAACTTTTGGCATTTGTTCTTGGCCTTTGTATTGCATATTAAATTTCTGGGGCACATAAAAAGAATCAATGTTTTCAAATAGCTTTTTCAAAATTTTTGCGGTAGGCAAAGGGTTGAACATAAGCTTGAGGACCTCTCTAACATTGCCACGCCATGCCGAAATGATGTGACAACAGGCTCCAAAAGGCACTATTTCTTGTCAGTCCTGCAGTTTCATTGTACTTTAACTTCATTCTTGAAGCAAGCGGTATTTTTCTCCAAAACAGCTTTACACTAGCCAAGCATAGGGGTTATACAGTTGCTACTAAACAAGCATTAAAATGCATTTAAAATATGGTTTATTAGATCAATTAGACGCATTTGAATACAAAAGCTTCATTAAATGAGCCAGCACAGCAAACACAGGTATGTTGTAAGTAGCGTGCCTAGATTTGAGAGTGGTTCCAACTGCTCGATCTGGGTGAAGAGGTTCACAGGCAGCGTTTTAACATGAGCTACGAGGAAGTGGCGAAAGCGTCGAACGTCTCCAAGCTTTCCTCTCAGCCTGCTATCCTCCTTGCCCCTTGGCAATGCATGCATGCGCACGAGCAATCAATCAGCGCAGGAGGTGCCTGCGATTAAATCGCGAATGCTCTCTATGGTTTGAGTTGACCTCTTCTCCTAAATCTAAGCTCTCCATACCCGTCAAATCAAGCAAAAAGGAAGCTTTGCGCATTATTCATGTCACATTTTTTTGGTTGTCGCAAGAAGAAACTATGCCTTTGGGATTTGAATTGTGTATGTATTAATACAATAATAGCATTGTGCAAATATTTGAATTTTCTAATAGTAGTTTCGAATAATACGCCATTCGATATTCGCTTCAAGATGAACCGCGATATTCGTGTTTTTCAAAGTGTTGATTGCAGCAGGTTATTCCCGTTGAGCGCGCTTCTTACCGAACACCGATGCGCTGCGGGGAAACACCTGTGGAACTCGATTCTGCGGGTGTGGCTTCTCCACAGTGCAGTGGCGCGTGGTAAGAAGTGCACTCAACAGCGCTAACCCACCGTGATCAACACTTCGAAAAACACAAATATCTCAGCTGCGTGCTTGGGAGGAAAGCTCATTTTCAAAGTGTGCGTGCCCTAATGCAGTTAAAAAGAAACAAAATCTTCATGAATGTTGATATCTACATTGAAGTAAAATTTCTAAAATTAAACTGGCATGCATGAGCATATGCTAAGCAGAGACGCCATACGTGGCGTCTCTGCCACGTATGGCGTCTCTGTAATCATACGTGATTGAAGAAAAGATATTTACAAATAGCAAGAATATTTATAAATCCCTTTGATTAGGTATAGCTGGGCATCTCTAAAAGTTTAATCTTATGTTGAATGCATCGTTCACTTGCCATTCGAATGTAAGTATTGAACTTTCGGAGGTCATAGTCAATAAATCTACCTAGTTAGACTAGAATTGACTTGTTTTAGTAATGAACAAGTGGAAGTAAAATGGCTAAGTTGGCTAGTTTGTGCATCTTTAACTGCAAAAGCGCCTAAAAAATATGTGGACACGACAAAGAAGGGACATGACCAAGCACTACTTACAACTGAGCGTTTGTTGAAAACACACTCACTATTTGTACATGTAATCAGGCATTTGTGTGGGGAGCCTGATTACGTGTACAAATAGTGAGTGTGCTTTCAATAAACATTCATTTGTCAGTAGCACTTGGTCCTGTCCCTCCTTTCTCGTGTCACATATTTTTCAGCTGCTTTCCCAGTTACACAAGTGGAAGCTTGCAACAACCTTCACAAGCTCAGTTGGGTTTTGGAGGCAGTAGTGAAAGGCTTAGAAAAACTATTCAATATTTGATATTAAAATATTCGGACAAAACCATTATTTGCTTTGAATTAGCTTCAAACTCAAAATCCAACTATACACACATGGCTGTAAAATAACATGAAGTTAATCTAAGATTTGCATACATACCGTATTTACTCGCAGAATGAACGCACTTTTTTCCCCGAAAAATCGAGGCAAAGTTGGGGGGTGCGTTCATTACGCGGAGGTAAAATTTTTGCGTCCTTATTTACTGGCACAATGAACGGACCTTTTATCCCGCAAAAATCGACTCAACTTCTTATCTCTTGCGCGCGGCGCGGCGACTCCAAAACCAAACTGCGATGCGCAAAAAAAAATGCTCCTCTCAATGTTTTTTTTCTTGCTTACGTGTTCCCTTCCCTTCCCTGTCCTTTCCCCTTCCTCTCCCCCCCCCCTCCCCGCCTTTCGCAAGTTGTTTTGTTTGCCCACCCTGCCCATGCATCTCGCGACCTCGCTGCACAAGGATAGAAAAGTGCGTTCATTTCGAGGGCTCCTCGCTTCTCTTTCCAAAGTGCGAGGAGGAGGCAGGCGAGGGCAGGATCTTCCTTATGTGCGCTTTGCTTAGGCGAGGGCTTCTCCGCTTTTCTTTCTTATCTCCTTGCGCGCGGCGCGTGACCCTAAAACCAAACTGCGTTGTGCAAAAAAAGAAAAAAAGCTCTTTTATGTGTTTTCTTTGCTCTTAAATCCTTGGATTGTTTCTTTTTGTTTGTTTGAGGTCTTTGGCAAGCTGTTTCGCTTTTCGCTTTGCCAGGGCTTCACTGCTTCTCTTTCTTAACTTCTTGAACGTACGATCAGCGCGCTCGGACTCTAATCAGCGATGAGCAAAAAAAAAAAAGTTTCTTTTTTGTTTTTTTTCTCTTTCTCTAAGTTCGGTGGGAATTTTTTTTTTTTGCCGCCTTTCGCAAGCTTTTTGTGTTTTGCTTTGCTCTGGCGAGGGCTTCTCCCGCTTCTCTTTCTTAACTTCTTGCGGCGCGACATGCGACCGAAACCTAACTCGCGCTGCTTGCGCAAAAAAAAAAAGGGAAAAAAAAAGTTTCTTTTTGTTTTCTTTTTTTTTCTTTCTTTAAGTACACCGCGGATTTTTGTGTTTTTTTTTTTGCCGCCTTTCGCAAGCTATTTTGTTTCGCTTTGCTCTGGCGAGGGCTTCTCCGCTTCTCTTTCTTAACTTCTTGCGCGCGACACGCGACCCCGAAACCTAACTGCGCTGTGCAAAAAGAAAAGGAAAAAAAGTTTCTTTTTGTTTTCTTTTTTTTCTTTTCTTTAAGTACCGTGGATTTTTTTTTTGCCTCCTTTTGCAAGCTATTTTGTTTCGCTTTGCTCTGGCGAGGGCTTCTCCGCTTCTCTTTTTTTACTCTGCGCACGGCGCGCAAACCAAATCCAAACTGCGCTGTGTAAAAAAAAAAAAAAAAGAGCTTTTTTAATGTTTTTTTTTTTGCTTCTTTTGGATCTTTTTTTATTTTTTTAACGTCTTTTAGTAGGCGTTTTGTTCGCTCACGCTGCCCATGCATTCGCGACCTCGCTGCACCAGAAAAGATAAAAAAAGTGCGTTCATTTCGCGCGCGTGGGGGGAGGGGGTCAAAACTTTGACGTCCGAGTTGGAGGTGTGTTTGATTACGCGAGTGAAAAAAAAAAGTCGAAATTTTGAGAGCCCTTGTGGGTGCGTTCATTACGCGAGTGCGTTCATTGTGCGAGTAAATACGGTATATCTTAATTTAACACATCAAGGGAGAACTTAGTTATGTTCCACGAGGAGCCATACTTTTTTTTTTACTACGGTTCTTGAGGAGAAGGAGTCTGGTCGTGAGATGCGGGCTCCCACCTCGTGGTTGTATCGCTTGAGCTTCTGCAGGCCGTACTTGCTCTCTGCACTGCCCTTGGACACCGGCAGGCTCTCCAGATTCACCATCAGCTGGTTGATGGAGGAACGAAGCTCCTCCACATGCAGGCTCTCCATCTCCTTCAGCACAAACTTGGGCATCAACTTGCGGTTCTGAAACACGTGGCACGCAGCAGTGCTTCAATGCAGTGGAGACTGCGGGGGTGGCCTGTCTCTGGGGTTTCGTATTTTCGAAGTTAAGTTTTCTTTCAATTCGGGCGTGTTTTTAGGGGTTTATTTTTTCCTGCAGATTCGGTTTTTCTAGCTATCAATCTTTGGTATCGGACAAAAAAATCGGGGTTTATCGGGGCTTATGTCGAAGGAAAATGGGACAGGGGCATGAAATCCCCGACTTCCAGGGAACATACGCTTGACCCGAACACTTAAAAAATGTCTTCGTGCTGATAAAAGAACAAAACTAGATCAGATGTGTGGTTCCAAAGAAAAAAAAAAAAAAAGCCTTATGGACATGGTTTGTTCTGGTTTAACAGAAAATAAAACCGCAAAAAAAGGTTTTCCCTCTAAGAAGTTTGGCTTTTTTCTTTCGAAGAGAGCTCCAATTCGGGATTTTATGGTTTTCCTTGATCTTGATAAAAAATGGTTTTGGGGGTTAATTTTCGTGGTTTATCAACATTGACCAAAAACATGGAACCCTACCTGCCTTGTATGTGTTCGGCCTCTCGAGGTGTGCGGCTCATTCAACGTTGGACCATTCCAAAACGAGACTGCAGACTGCTTTCCTCGAGACGCAAGAGGATGGCCTGTCTTACCTACAAGTTACACAAGTAAAGACCTGTCCACACATGCACCACAGCACTAACCCAGTGCCACAGACAAAATACAGCCTATTCCTGCTTACCCACACACTGCAGCACAAACACAGTGCCAAATACTAAAGGCTAGTTCACACACTTGCAACCACTTGCGACCAAGTGCCCCATGACATCTTGAAATCTCTTACGACGAGAACACACTGGCGACACCTATAGGTAGCCGGCAAAGGCAATTTAGTATATTTTCAACTTTTTTCGCTCCTCAATCTTTTTTTTTACTGGCTTGAAGAATTCTTGACAATGCCATAAACTATCATTTCTTATAGATAGTAGGCACATTTGATCTCGCAAACACCGCAAAGCCTTCGCTCTAGTAAATTGAAGTTTCGTTGCCACCTTGTAGATGGCGCCAGCATGCCAGTGTGTTTTCTCATAGTAAAAAATTGCATGAACTCAGGTCAAAATCAAACGCATGTGTGTGAACCAGCCCCAAGTTCTGACAGTAGCACCGATGCAGTGCTGGCTGTGTCGTCTCGGTCGCTTGTATACGAACGTGAAGCGGCCTTTATAAGAGTTACAAGCAGTCAGCCTCCTTCGAGCCCAACCTGACGCAGAGCAGATTTCGAGCAGGGCAACCTTCGGGGACAAGAGTGAAAACACACCCGAGAGGGAACACACCTTTTCCATCTCGTTGACCTTTGCACTCTCCCGTCAAGCTCCCTGCGGATTGCGGCCGCCTGTTCGTCCGCAGAATCCAACTGGAATGCAGACAGAGGCAACGTGAGTGAAGCTTGCGCCAGCCTTACGTAACACTGCTTCCAGCAGGCAGGTCTTCCAGCGAACGTTTGTTCACATTGCGTTCTACACGCAAGACGGTTTTCAGCGTAGAACACTGAGGTATCGACCGGACGAAGAGCGTGCTGGTGCGGTTCAGGTTCGAAGAAAGAATAAACATGTAGGACAGGGACAACACAACCACCGTCTTTCAATTAACAGTTGAAAGATCTGTTGTCCCTGTTTTACATGTTTATTCTTTCTTCAATCCTAACACCGAGATACACTCATAAACAGTCTTGGCACGTAGTAATATGGCACAGGTAACGTGTTGCTCACTGTAACTTTGTCACTTTTTCGTTAACTTTTAACTGTAACGTGCCATCTTTTCTAAATGCAACTTGTAACTGTATTATTTTTTAAAGGTAACAATGAAAGTAACGACATTACTTTTGTTGTTACTCTCTAGTTTCTTAAGCATTAATATATCGTTGAACGGGTACAATCTAGCCATTTTTTGCACTTTTCAAATGATACGTGTTCTGACATGTTGGGTGTCATTTTCACCTTGTGCAAACTTTTGCCAACTTTACTTGCACTTTCTCCAATAAACTAAGGAAGGGGGCATTTTGTACTTGTTTTTTTTTTTTTAGTCTAATGAAAAAGTAACTTAAACATAACACTGTTACTTTTTAAAACTAACTGTAACAAATTACTTTTTTGGTATGGAACTGTGACTTCACTGCTTTTATCTGAAAGTAACTGCAACTGTAGAGAACTACTTCCTCAAAGTAACTTACCCAATACTGCTCACAAAGATGCAGCGCTTTTGGACCACTTCTATTTTTTATGAACTCCAAAATTGGCTGGATCATGTAAAGTGCTGCTAGGAACTTTGCTTACCCAGCACCTCCACCAGTTGCTAAGATCTTATGGTGTGATGATTTAATGTTTTGAGATCAACAGGCTGCTCTAGAGCATCATTTGGGTCTAGATCTTAGAAAAAAAAAGGTTCATCCTAAAAATTCCCGTTTTATTTTTGTTTGTTTTATGTACAGGAAGGAAAACAGTAAAACCCATCTTGTCGACACTGCCACTCACAGACGGCAAAACATAAAGCAGAAATGTGAAGCTTCTTTAAGATAAACACCCAAATGAAGATTCAGCAGATCTGAGCGTGCGTGGGTCTGCAGGTAGAACGCCAGAGAAACGCCCGACTTGGTATGAGCTTGGCAATCCTAGGGGCCTTATTTGCTCCTACTATGGTTTAGCTCCAAAGCACAATTTAGTGCCCGGAGTACTTTTCTTTGGCGCTTCTACGACTTTTCTCTGGCTCGCCACATCTGCCAAAGTGTTTGCCAAAGTGTCACTTGAGCCAAAAATGCCACGCACAAACCAAAGAACCTGAGTGAAGCCAAAATCCAGCGCTAGTTTGGCAAATTAGGCCTAAATTTGCCACATGAAAAACAAACAACCAAAAGTGAAGCCTAATTTTCTGACACTTTTTGTTTGGAGGTGACAGCCAAACCACCGGCAAAGAACCTTGGCACTCGTTTGGCAAATTAGGACCAAGATACTCCGGCTCTGGCCAAAGACGGTCAAGTCTGGCTCTACCTTTGCTGATTGGGTCTTTTCGAGGCCCTGAATTCCCAGACGAAAACCCAATCTTGGCCTAAAGAACCGTGCCACACGGGATGCCTCGACTGAACGAGAGAATGTCCGGGCGCACCTGTAGGGCGTTGTAGAGCAGCTGGTGCTCGAACTTCTTGACCCCGAGCACCCCTGGAACATGTCGTAGAGCTGCTCCTTGCTGAGCAGCAGCTCCGAGTGGGGCAGGAGCGCCCCGTGGGCGTTGCGACCGCCCCCGGGTGCTGACTCGAGCGTCGCGTGTCCTCGTCGCCGCGGAAGATGGCGTCGAACTTGGTCATCCAGGAACTAAGCACCGTCTCCTTGCTGAGGCCGTCGATCTCCGGCAGGCTGCGGACCCGCTTGTCCACGTTGTTGCGGAACACCTCGCGGAAGTCGTGGCCGGAGCACGCGCCGCTGGCCACCATCCGCTGCACCCGGTCACTCCGGAGAAACACCTCCTGGTAGCTCTGTACTGCTTTCTGGAAGGCCTCATCCGCCGCTATCTGCGTCTCCCCTTCAGGAACGCCTGCGGCATAAGCAATGCCCCACTGACGCACCGCACGGCTTTTAACGCAGAAGCAGTGTTCGGAGTACTTTTCTGAGAGAAAATCGCCATGAACGAGCATCATGCGCGAGGATCATAAACGAGCATCATAAACGATGGACACGAACGAGTGACATGCTGTGAGCGTTACACAACGTTAATGTACAGTTTAAGTTTAACTCAAGCCCCAGCAGGGCTTGAACCTTGGTCGGTGTGATGGCAGCAGGATATCACCGAGCTGCATAGCACAGCTACTATGGGGCATTGCGCTCCCGGCAAAACGTGAAGTCACGCCATGTGACCGCTCGCCTCATTGACGTTGCGCATCGTGCCAGAGTCGGCGCCTGTGTGGCGCACTCGTTCGCTTGGTCTCTCCCTGGCTAACGTCTGTGGTGCACGATGAAACAACTAGCACAAACCAGAGTGTGATTTGTGCAGGACACATTTTGTGTTCCCTGGTCTCTGTCAGCATGATCAAGCTTGTGTGATTTTTTGCCATTTGTCATTGTGTTGTCACTGGTGACGCATCCAAAGGCCCCTTATCATAATCACTTGCATTCTTCCCTCAGGAGAATGAATGGAGGACAAGCCACTCGCCGTGGTGCACAAACAGACATTTTCCCATCAAGTTCATTCACTGAAGTGTTAGTTGTGATATGAAAACGGTTCCCCATGGTTCTTAGAAATTGGTGATACAGCATGCAATAAACAAGGACAGATATAGGCTGTAGGCAGGGCAAGCACTGAACTTCAACTAAGCATTTAAGATCAGCGCCCATCCCTTCCACTTTTAACGGTAGACTCATTAATTCAAACTCCAGGAAGCCACGAATTTTGTTCGAATTAGCAGAAGTTTGAATCGTCAGAAATTCATCTAAATATGATGTAAGATAAAAATATGATTTGCCATATGAATGGCTACACAAGTAAAGCAGATATTTGATGATTTCCTCTACATAGACCTACTGATCATGATCAGGTATGCCACACATGAAACAATTGTGAAACGTATGACATTAAGTTCATTTATCCTTCAAAAGTGTTGTTTATCATGTTCTGTTTAGAGAGTAAATGACAACTCATACAAAATTAAGTTTGTTCATCAGGCAAAAAGTTGTCTAATGTGAACTATTAGCAGGGGACACGTGAGCGATGAAAACTGGCACCGCAGGCATTTTTATAGCAAATTGCACAGCCGCTCTGACGTGAACAAAGGTCATGCCGGCATGTCACAGCGTCCGCGCAAGCTGGTATGTAAATTTTGCGTGGTGTATGTTTTCGTAGCTTATAATGCCCTGGTTGAGCCCCGTTGAGAGCGCTTCTCACCGAGCACCGGTGCACTACGGAGAAGCAACACCGGCAGAAGCGCTAGAAGCAAGCTTCGCAGGTGTTGCCTCTTCTGCAGTGCACCGGTGCTCAGAAAAAAGCGCACTCAACGGGGCAGCGAGAGCAAAAGTATGAATTGCACGAAAACGTTATTCGAATTAAGCGGCTTATGAATACATTAAAAACATATCGGGACAACCAAAATTTTTGAAATTTGTTTGAATCAACCAGAAGTACAAAATATCCTTGTATGAATTATCACGAGCCTACCGTATCTTTATCCTAGTTTATTGCACGCTATATGTATCACCAATTTGTAAGAATTAACCAACTTGCCTGCATCGCCCCTTTGATCGATGTGGTTATTTCAAAAAGAAATGTGCACAGGTGGTTCTATGTCCTTACCTTCAGTAGCCATAACTAAATACTGCATTCAGTATTCATTGTGGATTCAGCATAGATGTTAAAAATACCACATTCGTAACTTTAAAAAGTTTCCAGAAATAAACCATGAATTTCAATACTTTTCGAAGGCTTCTCGCACGACACATTGAAATTATTTTTCGTTACTCAACCACAATTATATCTAGTGGCGGTGGATTAAGAACTAATGAATTGGCTCTAAGGTGATGGCTGGGGACATGTAATGTCGACCTGTGGAGTGTTTTGTAATTGCTGAAATTAGCCACAGAAAAACTGAAAGGTAAGACACATAGAAATAGCCCACTATTTGAAGAGGATATAAACTGGCACTAAAATAAAGGTAGACACAACATTGAGGCCCTCCATTGTAACCTGTGATCACTCAAACTGTGAAACACAAGAACCTCTCCGATTTTCTAGAAGCTGCCTGACGAATCCTCTAAAAATTCTCTCCTTTAATTAGAAGCAAAATGTCAGTTGCAAAAAGTAGTGCCTGCCAGTTGCATGAGAGGCACCAGGTGGCGGGACCACGCACCTGCCATCAGAACTTGCATAGTAGGGTCACAAAATCAAACCGTTGTACGCGCAGCTACTGCCTTCTGGCTCTGCTCCAAGAGAAGAATTCACCTTCCTCATCCTCTGACTGTGAACCACCACCAGTCCCTCACATTTAGTTGCACGTGTGACCTCGATGTGGCCTCTGTTCCAACATTCAAATGCAGTGTAAGTCTCACTGCACCAGGTCAAAAGAGTTGTGTGTATCATATCCAACAGCCAGTGCCCCGTCTTCAATGCCTTTGTATGGCTGCTGGCCAGGGCTGGTACACTGTCGTGCCACAGTAGTGCAAAAAGAGCAATGCGGGAATGACCAGCAAGTAAGTCATGTTCAGCTACGTAAATAAACCACGTTTTATAGTAAACATCACGAAAGGCATGGTCATCACCTTGCCAAAGCGCTTCACAAATGCCGTTTTTGTAAAATATGTATGGTGAAAGCAAAGGCCGGTTCACACATTTGTGACTGCTTATGACCATGTGCCTTAATGGGAAACTCGGCTTCATTCTCACTCGTGAGAAAAACAATACAGTTCTCTTTATAATTTATCTAGAGAGACTGCATGTCAAATATTATAATGTAATACCACATAAAAGTATATTTAACCGGCCAACAACGACTGAGATGCCTGAAGTCACCAAAATCCGCTAGTTTAACGGGTGACGTGAAGCACAGCCATACTATTGTACTTCCATTGTGGCTGACGTCTCTTGCATGCAGATTCTTTTTCTCTTGGTATTTTTTTTTCCAGAGAGAGCTTACCAGACGGTGAGCTCTTCCTTGAAAAAAGAGAAACCACAAGAGGGCGAGGGTGGTAAGGGATGTGGCACGGTGCTAGTAGTCTTGTCAACCAAGTAGCCACCTGGGATGCCGCCTACACAGTCTGCTTCGTCGCCACTTGCGTTGCCTGCTTCGCTGCCGCGGATACTCGCCCTTTGCGAGCATCCGCGTCTTCCGGGTTACCACAGGTAGATCACACATGATCCCTTGTATCCCACCTCGATGGAGTAAGCAACTGACGTCGGGGGAACAATGTTGCCCGGCTTTGCCAAAGTTTCAGTATCGGTTTGCGATTACGGTAAATAACAAGATTGCACGAAAAATGTTTTGGTTTTCATGAGACGAACGGTCTAGGGTTGTTTTTAAATACTTTTCACGTTTATATCACCCATTATCTCGGAATTTCCGAAATTGGCTGGAGTTGCCCTTTAGAACCCCCTTAAAATCTCTTAATATCTAAGAACAGACTGCCGCTTCTATTCGGTAGCCATGGAGCACAAAACGTTTCCATAGATTTCTTCTTTTTTTTTTCACGCATCATTCTTTTTTTTTTGTGCTTGAAAAACTGTTGATTAATGTTATAAACAACTATATTTCTCATACTAGATAGAATGTACAAATTTGATGGCGCAAATACCGTAAAACCTTCGCTCTAGTGAGATGCAGTTCCAGGGCCACCTCATAGGACGGTGCCAGTGTGCCAGTGCGTTCTCTCATCGTAAAAAGTTGCAAGAATACGGTCCTAAGGAAACACAGGTGAGTGAACGAGCCTTAACACTGAAATGTATGGCCTCTTTCTGAAAAAGACGAACAGATGAAGAGTCGCCATCTCGCCCAAACAGACGCATTCTGACACCAAAGCTGGAGGGGGCCGTGATTTCACGAGATGTTTAGATTTTACGATTGGAAGAAATGTAGCTTTCGGTGCTTGCAAATATGTTGTGTAATCAATGTGTTTGGATACTGGCTAGATTTGGTATTTGCCACCAGACACTCCTGTGTTTGATGCACCATTGTGTGTTCCACTTTTACTGCTGGAATGCTTCCTGCACTGATGGGTATGCTTAATGCCTCTTTATTTACTCGCTAAATTGGGAGCTATTTTTGAAACTAATATTCTGGAAACTATTATGTAGAGGTACTACTAATTTCAGGTCTCAGTTTTATATTATCAAGATCTTTTTTTTTCTTCACAAAACAAGAGATAATGTGTCGGAAAAAATGTTTTAAAAACAATCAACACCAGTATGTTTCTGAGATGTCCTATATATGTAAGCATCTATGACTAATACATTGTCTGAAACATGGCAGGAAAGTAGCAAAAGCCAGATTTGGACCTCAGAATGAAGATACCATACAAAACTACAAAATACCGGCAGATGTTTTGCTAAGAAAGTGACTAAGTCACAGCTATCTCGAAAAAGTGTGCCTGCATGCCCTTATCTCCAGGTGTAAGATACTTATTTTCGAACTTTGAAAGGTCTGAAAAGATGTCATAAAATACCCAGCCAGTGAATACCCAAGGTTTGGGGTTAATCTCTAAAAACTAAAGGATCGGCGCTTGTTAGGTTTCAAAGCGAAAAGGCAGATGGGGTGATGATAGTGGGCTTCACCGCTTTGCACCCGGGCGTTTGGAGAAGCAGCTAACAAGGATCTTGGTTAGCTGGATGGGCTCAAAGACTGGGCACGGACACTTGGAAAGCCCTTTGCTTGATTTTCAAACGTCGAAAGTAGCAGGTGGACGACTTATCATGACAAAGCTCGGTAATCAACAGAATTCGGTTATAATTTCAACGCGAAGCTTGAATTTATAATCTAATCTTCAGAAAACATACTCTGATTTTTCTCAAAAACATAAATATTTTGCATGCTGAGAACATACAAATAAATCATCTTATTTGTTATCTACAAGCAGTAGGATTTTTTTTTCTTATTCTCGGGTAAGCAATTTGTAACACAATCATTTCATTTCCATTTATTTTATCTCAAAGGCATCTAGGTATGCCACTCCTATTCTCTAAGCTTTCGATGGGAACCAACTTGACAAGAAGAAATAGGCTATCATATGGTAAACAGTGGATTGCCGAACTGGTTGGTTGATCGACGTAAAGAAAAAAAAGTGCAAAAAGGATGGGACAGTAGTCGCTATGTGAACCTCTGTGTGTGCATGTGTTTTTTCTGACTTTGTACCATTCCTTTTTTGAGCTTGTTTTCGGCTCGATATGTCGCAGAAGAATGCATTGTAGTTTCACTAGTATCATTAGCATAGACATTATGGCAATTTCGGATATCAATATATGGGTACACCAAAGCTTGAGATCCCTGCAAGAATATAAATCATGGTTTAAAGAATTCAAAGATCTCCAAGTCCATTATTTGAAAACTACATGTTCTATTGATTCTGTCGCCTAGCTATACCCAACAATTACTGAACAGCCAAATCTACATTACTGTAGACAGGAACCAGTGGAAGACACACACAAACACAGCACTGTCTTCCACCTTTATTTATTCTCGCTCCAGGGCAGATGCAGGAGCTTCCATACAGGGGGGAGGG
>JAZHYW010049552.1:0-21746 GCA_037355805.1 Ixodes ricinus | reverse complement strand
TATAATGCAACCTAACCTAAAGAGTAAGAGATGCAGCACAGTGTCCCAGCGTCTGCCATGCTGACACATCAAGTTCTCTGTCTCGGAGGTGAGCAGGCGGACTCACCTCCAGTGTGAAGGACAAGACGATGTCCAGTTTAGACAAGGTCGTCTCGGTGTCCTCAGAGAGACCTTCCTTAGACAGAGAGGCCTGGCTCCTGCATGGAGACCAATCGGAAATCAGCCTCAACCGCTGGCTCACCCGCAGATTGGTCCCCACCCTCCCACGACCAAGCGGCACGAGCGTTGCGGCCACCACAGGCAGCTAAAGGCGGACGCCATTCCCTCAAGACGCGGCCGCTGCTGCTGCCGCCAATGCCTCTTGCAATAACTGCCAGGCGCTCGGGCATAGCAGACTCATCGCAAGCGAGGTCCAGTAACACAGCGTCGGGGCCTCCTCGCTAAAGTTTATGCCCACTATAGTCGCATCCCATCCAACACGGAAACAAGGAAGAATATGTATGGCCGGGCTAGCACAGTGTACAGTTCATGTAGTGTGCAATAGAGGTAAGCTTTCCCTTCACAGCAGCAGAGTGGTTAGTAGAAACGGCGGCTGGCACGCAATCGAGTGTCCGAAACTTCTCCAAGTTTTCAGCTGGATTAGTTGGTAGCTAGAACAATCGTGAATTTGTTGACTTCAAAGAACTCGAAGTTGGGTATGAAATGTCTGTAAGTAAACACTCGCAACTTGTTTTTTTTTTTTTGCTACAGAAGCCTAAATGCTACATAAATGTTGTGTTTTTCCAAGCATGAGCTCCAAAGCATGAGCCCCTATATTTAAAATGACGAGCCACGAGGCTCAACAATCTTTTGTTTCTTGAAATTTTTCTAGCTAATATCTTGTGATGGATTTCTCAGGCCTAAGAACATACATTTATATGCAGCCGAATGTTAAAATCTAGCAAATATCTTTGCTCCTTCATGTGGCAGAAATATTACAACATTTTGCTCACACATAAACTGGCCATATATAAAAACATTTATAAAATTTAAAACTAAAATTATTCAGAGAGTTGATTGACACGACTAGTGTATGAACCATAGCAAAGAGAAAAAGAAGGGAAGACAATAGTGTCGTATGAATATTCAAAATTTCAAATATCAGTTTCAAACAATACACTATTTCAATACTCACTTCGAAATGAACTGCAATATTCTATGTTTTCAAAGTGTTGATCGGGGTGGGTTAGCACTGTTGAGCGTGCTTCTTACCAAGCATGGGTGCATTGCAAAGGAGACACCTGCGAAAGCATGCTCCATGGATGTTGCTTCTCCCCATTGCACCAGTGCTCGGTAAGAAGCGCACTCAACGGGGTAACACGCTGCAATTAAAACTTGGAAAAGCATGGATAGCGCAACTGTGTGCTTGGAAGGAAAGCACACTACCGAAAGGGAGATGCACCTGGCATATTTGAAAAGAAATGGAAATATTGTGAATATTTGTATCTACATTGCAGTCAAATTTTCAAAATCAAACTGTGGATGTTATGCAAGAGTATATGTTAGGCAGAGATGCCCCAACAACCTGCGCTAATCATTCACAATCTTTTTTTAATTTGAGATTGAAGAAAGATTATTTGCATACCAACAGCAAGATTTGTAAATCCACTCATTAGGTATAACTGGGCATCTCTAGATGTTTAATTTCGTGTCAAATTCGTCATTTACTTCCAATCCCAAGGCATTAAACTTTCTAAGGCCACAGTTCATAAATACGGTTTGATTAAAGTTAACTTAGTTTCTAAACAAACAAGTGGAAGCTTGTGAACAACCTTCACGAGTTCAGCTGGATTTCCATTTAAGCACGGTGCAACAGTAGCAAAAAACTTGGAGAAACTATTCGATATTTGATTTGAAAATATTTGGCCTAAACCAGTAGTATTCATTTTATATTCGCTTCAAACTCAAAATCCACTATTTGCACATGACTAGAAGATAATCATGACTAAAAACAGTTTTTTACCACCACTAAATTGACTTAGCAGGACTTGCGAGGCTTAAAATGATCTCCGACATTCAGCTAAGAGACTTTGCATGTTTTATTGCTTTCTCACTTTGCCAAAGGCAATGAATCCAAAACACAGGCAACAATGAAAATCAGTGATTTCACTTCATTCCGCTACAAACAATAAACCAGAACAAAAAGATTTGTTTTTTATGGGATGCAAGGTATTCTTTGATTTTGCTGAAATTGCGTCTTTCTGCACTTTATAATGCCATCAGAGTGCAAGAGAAAGAACTCTGAATTTGTCTACCAGTCAAGCCCCAATAGTCACTCCGTATTATTAAAAAATAAAAATCAGGTCAAATTATGTGTGAGCAAACATGGCGCTAAAAGACGAGGAAAATAGACGAATGGCCGTAGCCTTTTTTCATGCAATGAAAGTTGCAAGAGTTTCGTTGATCATGTTGGTAGTTTGTCTTAAATCCGGCCACAAAAGCATTGTGAGGCTACTCGCTGTGCAAAGAAAACAGTATCATCATCATTTGTGGCTCTAAAAGAGCCACGCATTGTGCCAGGCTAGCAAGAACGATCAGCAGAAGACCACAGGCGGTGAACTATATGAAAGCGAGGCAGTGACGCTACCAGCTGTTGTGAAAAATTGCTTTGTTGTGCGGACTATTCCACGTAGCATGGAAGCAGTGCGGGAAAGCTCGCCTACTGAGCACACCAATCTTTTTTTCTTTTTTACTTTTAGGGAGATCTGTCTGAATTTACGATTAGTGCAAATAAAAAATTAATAATCTGAGTAACCCGCATAATTTTAGAATGCTTGATGCTAAAGGACTGCCCCAATGTCTAATATGCTGTTTCCAGCTATAAAAAAATTAAAAAATCATAACAAAAAAAAAGGAAACAAGCTAGAAACCTGCAAGGTCTGAACTCAAAAGAGTGAAGGTAAGGAAAAGTCTATAAGCTTATTCTTGTTATTATGAGTGAACATGATAGAAATTAGTAGGCGAAATTAGCAGGCCATTCAACTACTGAGCATGGAGCTAGCAGCAATAGCACTACATCATCCTTCTAGAAGCACTCAGATGACATTCATATACTAAACACAAATTCATTGTGCACGCCGCCAGGTAGCAAGAGAGAGCAATACAAGTTGGGCATGGTAAGATAACAAACCAGAGCCTCGAGGAAAGCTTAAGCAGGTTATCCATACGATAAACAGGGAATGCTTAAACTAAATGTACTTTCAATCATTCTGTGCCACCTCACAGAATGCTGAGTCAATGACCAAGATTTAGGCAGAAAACTTTATTCGTTCAAAAAGAATTTTTTTTTTTATGCAAAAGGTTTTTAAATTGTGAACCTTCTTTTTCCCAATACAGTTTCACATAGGGCACTTTCACAGTGCTGTGTAAGCGAATTCTGCAAGGCCTTCGTGCTGCAGCTTGTAATGAAACCGTCTTCGTATTCTGCCTGTTAATTTAGGACACAAAAACCGTTTCTCACTCGTGAAACTCGCAGAAAATATCCATTCTGGCTAAAAAAAAAATAGAGCCTGACGACTGAACTGATAGAACGCGTCCCCAGATTAAGCCCTCCCAAACCTACCGACGGCGGGCACAATGAAAGCGTGGCCGGTCAGAAGGGGGGAGGCAGGAGACAACACAAGACGCAAACCAAACAGGAAGCGGCCAATGACAACCAAGGAAACAAAAACCGGAGCGTGTCCGTACGTCGCGGCGCATGCAAGCAGCACAGCATCGTAGACCACAATCCAGAGGGGAGCTTGCAGGTACTTGGTCAGACCATTGCGCAGCTGTCCGGCCTGGCTCGTGCTGCGAGGGGAGGGGCAAGGGGCAGAGCAAGGGGGAGGGCAAGGCGGGGCAAGAGGCGGAGCTTGCAAGGGCAGTCTAGAGGCATTCTCTCCGAGGCTTTTCTAACGGTGCCCTCGGAAGTATCCGTCTTCCGGCAGCTCAAACTAATTCTGTTTAGGCAACGGCTTCCTCACTATACCAGACCGATAATATTAAGGTTAATTATATGTCACTACACAAATAAAATTACTTGAAAGTAAAAAATAAATTCTCGTAGTATTAAAGCTAGACTGAAGTTAGAAACCACACCTTAATGTGACTGAAATTAAATTAAAGTTTGAGAGTATCTAGACTCTTACATCGCTGATGCAAAAAAAGCTGAAAATCGTGCGAGTCATAATACATACAAAAACAACATTCATGTAGTATACCATGCTCCAGCTGCATTAGATTAAAACTGTACTTTTACGTAATCTAGTACTTTACTTCTTGCTCGTAACGCCTCGTCGGCACCTTGGGCTCCTCCTACGTCATTTTCTACAGCAGGCCCACATCGCGCGAGCACACTACCTCATGCAATCATTGCCAAGCATACAACAAGCGCTTTAGGCCTCGCATGCCCTCCAATGCCAAAAAAGCGTTTTGCCGGGGTTGCCACCACAAGCTTCACGTATGTAGGATTCACGTGTGTCCGCGTTCACCCGCGTGCAAAACCGTTCCGCCGTTACGGTGTCTCCGCTATCCTCGAGCCCAGTCCACCAGCACCAGACACAAGCTTACCGCAGCTACAGTCAGTGACAGAATGAAAACGGCAGGGCTAGTCTTTCGAACGCTCGGCCTCCAGCACGCGCTCCTACTTCCGCAATCGAGGTGAACGAGCCGCTTAAACGTTGTCGAAGGTAGAAAGCTCATGCTCAAGGTTCCTCCCTGCCATCCTCCCTCTGCCAGTGACCGTATCAATAAACGCGTGTCCAGAGTGTATGTGTGTGTGCTGCGTGTATGTGTTGTGCCCGTGAGGTGTTGTCCCGCATGTGCGTACATGCACACATGGTTCCGCAGTCCCATGCAGCCTCGAAGGACGCCCCCGTGGGGACGGGGAGGGTGGTGGTAGCTGTAGAAAACAATCTCAAAGGTTCTACCTGCCTCAGGACTGAAGACCTTCGACGACTTTTCGTGTTTTGGGAAGGGCGACAGAGAAACGAGAGAGGAGAAAAAGAAAGGACAAAAAATGGAAAAAGAGAGAACAAGTGTCGGCAAACAGGTGTGCAGGGCAACGAACGCAAATCAATGTCAGTCTCGGAGGAAAAATTAAACCCCCTTCCCACAAATGTCGAACGCGACGGCGACTCTGTCCCCCCACGGAGGGTCCGAAGGCTGTGGGGGCTACTCGAATGTCCCCCCCAGACCGGGAGCAACGCAACCACGCAGCGAGAAAAGAAACCCAGTGTGCAGATAAGAAAGAGGGGCCACCAAGCAAAATGCAGGCGTTCTCTTTTTATGCCTCGTACTTACATTGCTAACTGTATACTGAAAAAGAATCGGGGGAAAACCTGGCTGCGTAAATGAGAACCAAAGGTAAAAAAGGAAGCACGAGCAAGAGTACCAAAAGCAAAGTCAAACAACGAAAAGGTCTCATACACCTGGAAAAGATGCGTCACAATTAAAGTTGCTAGCAAAGAATAAAAAAAAGAGAAGTGCACAAGCGAGAATAAAATGTCCCAATGAAGGCGTATTTCAATGACGTTCCTCGCACCTTGACTCTCGGTTTTAAACTCGGCAAGCCGCTTCTTTACTGCCCTCGAGCCTTACAGCCATATCTTACAACAGACTCCTTTTCAAATTAAAGGAGTGTGGTGTAAAAATTAGCGTTCAGAACACTTATAAAAGTTGCCCTACACGCCCCACAGCAACCTTTCTGGAGAACAGAGAAACACACAGACGAACATCCACTTCCAACAAACAGACTGAAAGTACTCTACAGATAGACAAATTAAAGAAGTACCCATTTGAAAAGCCTATTTGAGAAACAACTTACTCCATTCACCCATAGCTGTCAGGACTTGTGGGAGCTAGATGCTCACTGTACTAATTAACCACCTTCCTCTCATCACCTGACATTGCCACATGGGTATGGGCAGGAATGCGATCAGATGATGAAAGACAGGCATACAATATAACTGGTCCAACGAGCATGTACAGCACCCACCACACTGTCAGCTTCGGGGTGATGCAGGCACACATACATAAAATATAGCAACAGAGCTCAAAATCTTAACGAAGAGCAGGAAAGAAGAGGAACACGCTCGCATAGAGGTCACACACATTCTCCAAAAAGAGACGTAGCAATTGTAAGCTCACATTCCTGCCATGCACCAGTGCACAAGGAAAAGTAATCGTTCGAAGAGCTCGATGGCTCACTAACCTCCCAGCACAATCTGCCTCTCCCAAACACTACCTACTGTTAAGAGGCAAAGAGCTCCTGTCAACAGTTCCCTTGCATAGCCCTTGTGTTCTGACATTTACACAGTGCACTAGCGCAGACAAAGAAACAACACTCACATGCTGATGGGCTACGCACACGCTATACCTCGCAACCTGTTTATGCTGAAAAAGCCGGCCACTCCTGCTTTTTGCGCTAAGACTGAAACATCGAATTAAAGGCTGGCTCAGATATTTGCATTCGGGTGTCCCCAACTGCATCACAACTCTTTGTGTTCCGTTACAATGCATTGTGCGGATCTCGGTGGCCACAGCAAATTTCTCTACTAAAGCAGTCATAAGCGGCAGGCAGTCCCGCTCATGCTTGGGAATGGGGCCAGCTGAACATAAAAAACACACAGAGAAAAAATTATAACATTCGCACCGCTAGTGCGACATGTTATCATTTTTCTCTGCGTGTTTTCATGTTCAGCTGGCCCCATTCACAAGCAATGAACCAACTTGCTCAGCTTAAGCCCGTAACAAAGTCCCACTCAAACACAAATGTCTCAACCAGCCCAAAAATGTGGCGATTAGACAAACATATCTCCTACTCCAGAAATGACAAAAGTTCAAAACTAAACTTATTTTCTCAACCATGGATGTACCTGGTTAGCTTTGGATCTTGAACTACCGTAAAATACCGGGCAACCGCCCACTCAAACTTTGGAGATAATCACAAAAAAATTAGCAATGGGCACTTGTCCTGTCATCAGTTTTACATATAAATGTACTGTGCGTATTTTCTCAGATCTTACAAATTTGAGAATGGGCACTTAATGTGGAATGGGCGGATGCACGGTATTCTACGGTATACTCCACAAAACCAAGGTGTTTTTTTTTCTTAGATGAATGTGAATATAAATTAATTGTGTAAATAAAACTTCAAAATATTTTGCGAGCAATACGGTGCTAGCTCTCTGGCAGCAACCCATAGAACTAATCATTCTCGGAGCCAATTTGGTTCCAGTTTTTCCCTAGCATGCATTCAACGCTTCAAGCCTCGCGAAAGAGAGAGAGAGGGCAGGCGTTACCTTTGCCGACTGTACAGGAAATGCAGACCAGGTCCACATGCGAGAAAAACGAGAGAAGGTTAATTTTAAGTGGCCGCTAAAACATGTCTCTTAGTCTGCCGTGACAATGTTTCCCAGTTCCCCCGATTTCTTGCTGGCGTTTTCCTGTTTTACCAAACTTCTCTGAACAAAGTAGAGAAGAAAAAAAAGGCCTCGAACAATTAACGATAATGAAGCCATTGTACTAGATGGCAACCTCGAGTGAGCTTAAAATGATTTATTGTATCCGAGTCTTTCACCAATATTGGTTCTTCACTCATCTGCAGAAAAACTATGGGAACAATGAGAGTCCCCATCTTCTGAACCCATGAGTCGATGATTACTGTAGGACTGCTAAACAATGTTGCAAAAAAAATAACAAAAGATTTAAGTTAGAAAAAAAATTAACCCTTGTTTGTAACGCCGATTGACATCTGTGACAGCATATTTTAGCCTCCAGTGGCGTACCAACTTGCTTTTGAGTGGGGGGCAAACCAGACCCGCCCCCAAAGAGCTGGTATCCCTTGGGCGCTGCCGGCCAGTGTTTGCCCTGCCCAGTGGCGGCTGTTTCAGGGGGGGGGGCAAAGCACATGCTTTGCCACCCCACTCTCAGAACTGGGGGGCAAGCGCCTCCCTTCCCTCCCGGTCGGCACGCCTCCGATTGTTTTGGCAAAAAAAAATAATTTACCACAAGTCTTGGGATTTAACCCTTTCCTGCCATGGACGACCTGGGTTCGTCCACACTGTTTGTACCGCTCCTCCCAAAGACGAGCTGGGCTCATCCACGTTGATTCGGGCTCCAATACGCTACCATGGACGAACTGGGCTAGTCCACGTGTTTATAGTTAGCTTTGCCATGGATAGATGGCGCTTCAAGGAAAACAAAAAAATGGTAACGCAGGCAACAGGGGATTTTAAAATGGCAGCAACATCTTCTGGTCGCTGCGTTCGTAGTGACGATCTTGCATCAAAATTGGGGCAAAAACGAAGATATTGCGACGTCTCTTCAGATTCGGAAGATGAGGAAATGAATCTTTCATCGGACAGCAAGAGCAATGCAACTGAGTTATTGGATTTTTGCTCAGACGACTTCTATTTCGATAAGGACATCGTGCAGGCGTGTCTGCATTGGACTAGAATCAACGTAAAAAATCCCCCTCCTGCCCCTCCACGTTTTCCGTTCAATTTGCATACAAGGTAATGTGAACTATCTGCAGTACTGCTACACCCGGCCTGAACGTCCATCTGGAAGGTGATGTGAACTGTCTGCGGTAATGCAGTGAAGCCGAACTTTAGTTCCCGCTTCTTTTGCAGTGTGTTCAAAGATCTCTCATATAATAAACTTTTGGCATTTGTTCTTGGCCTTTGTATTGCATATTAAATTTCTGGGGCACATAAAAAGAATCAATGTTTTCAAATAGCTTTTTCAAAATTTTTGCGGTAGGCAAAGGGTTGAACATAAGCTTGAGGACCTCTCTAACATTGCCACGCCATGCCGAAATGATGTGACAACAGGCTCCAAAAGGCACTATTTCTTGTCAGTCCTGCAGTTTCATTGTACTTTAACTTCATTCTTGAAGCAAGCGGTATTTTTCTCCAAAACAGCTTTACACTAGCCAAGCATAGGGTTATACAGTTGCCACTAAACAAGCATTAAAATGCATTTAAAATATGGTTTATTAGATCAATTAGACGCATTTGAATACAAAAGCTTCATTAAATGAGCCAGCACAGCAAACACAGGTATGTTGTAAGTAGCGTGCCTAGATTTGAGAGTGGTTCCAACTGCTCGATCTGGGTGAAGAGGTTCACAGGCAGCGTTTTAACATGAGCTACGAGGAAGTGGCGAAAGCGTCGAACGTCTCCAAGCTTTCCTCTCAGCCTGCTATCCTCCTTGCCCCTTGGCAATGCATGCATGCGCACGAGCAATCAATCAGCGCAGGAGGTGCCTGCGATTAAATCGCGAATGCTCTCTATGGTTTGAGTTGACCCTTCTCCTAAATCTAAGCTCTCCATACCCGTCAAATCAAGCAAAAAGGAAGCTTTGCGCATTATTCATGTCACATTTTTTTGGTTGTCGCAAGAAGAAACTATGCCTTTGGGATTTGAATTGTGTATGTATTAATACAATAATAGCATTGTGCAAATATTTGAATTTTCTAATAGTAGTTTCGAATAATACGCCATTCGATATTCGCTTCAAGATGAACCGCGATATTCGTGTTTTTCAAAGTGTTGATTGCAGCAGGTTATTCCCGTTGAGCGCGCTTCTTACCGAACACCGATGCGCTGCGGGGAAACACCTGTGGAACTCGATTCTGCGGGTGTGGCTTCTCCACAGTGCAGTGGCGCGTGGTAAGAAGTGCACTCAACAGCGCTAACCCACCGTGATCAACACTTCGAAAAACACAAATATCTCAGCTGCGTGCTTGGGAGGAAAGCTCATTTTCAAAGTGTGCGTGCCCTAATGCAGTTAAAAAGAAACAAAATCTTCATGAATGTTGATATCTACATTGAAGTAAAATTTCTAAAATTAAACTGGCATGCATGAGCATATGCTAAGCAGAGACGCCATACGTGGCGTCTCTGCCACGTATGGCGTCTCTGTAATCATACGTGATTGAAGAAAAGATATTTACAAATAGCAAGAATATTTATAAATCCCTTTGATTAGGTATAGCTGGGCATCTCTAAAAGTTTAATCTTATGTTGAATGCATCGTTCACTTGCCATTCGAATGTAAGTATTGAACTTTCGGAGAGTCATAGTCAATAAATCTACCTAGTTAGACTAGAATTGACTTGTTTTAGTAATGAACAAGTGGAAGTAAAATGGCTAAGTTGGCTAGTTTGTGCATCTTTAACTGCAAAAGCGCCTAAAAAATATGTGGACACGACAAAGAAGGGACATGACCAAGCACTACTTACAACTGAGCGTTTGTTGAAAACACACTCACTATTTGTACATGTAATCAGGCATTTGTGTGGGGAGCCTGATTACGTGTACAAATAGTGAGTGTGCTTTCAATAAACATTCATTTGTCAGTAGCACTTGGTCCTGTCCCTCCTTTCTCGTGTCACATATTTTTCAGGTGCTTTCCCAGTTACACAAGTGGAAGCTTGGCAACAACCTTCACAAGCTCAGTTGGGTTTTGGAGGCAGTAGTGAAAGGCTTAGAAAAACTATTCAATATTTGATATTAAAATATTCGGACAAAACCATTATTTGCTTTGAATTAGCTTCAAACTCAAAATCCACTATACGCACATGGCTGTAAAATAACATGAAGTTAATCTAAGATTTGCATACATACCGTATTTACTCGCAGAATGAACGCACTTTTTTTCCCGAAAAATCGAGGCAAAGTTGGGGGTGCGTTCATTACGCGAGGTAAAATTTTGCGTCCTTATTTACTGGCACAATGAACGGACCTTTTATCCCGCAAAAATCGACGTCAACTTCTTATCTCTTTGCGCGCGGCGCGGCGACTCCAAAACCAAACTGCGATGCGCAAAAAAAAATGCTCCTCTCAATGTTTTTTTTCTTGCTTCCGTGTTCCTTTCCCTTCCCTTCCTTCCTTTCCCCCCCCCTCCCCGCCTTTCGCAAGTTGTTTTGTTTGCCCACCCTGCCCATGCATTCGCGACCTCGCTGCACAAGGATAGAAAAGTGCGTTCATTTCGAGGGCTCCTCGCTTCTCTTTCCAAAGTGCGAGGAGGAGGCAGGCGAGGGCAGGATCTTCCTTATGTGCGCTTTGCTTAGGCGAGGGCTTCTCCGCTTTTCTTTCTTATCTCCTTGCGCGGAGCGCTGACCCTAAAACCAAACTGCATTGTGCAAAAAAAAAAAAAAAGCTTTTTTATGTGTTTTCTTTGCTCTTAAATCCTTGGATTGTTTCTTTTTTTGTTTGTTTGAGGTCTTTGGCAAGCTGTTTCGCTTTGCTTTGGCGAGGGCTTCACTGCTTCTCTTTCTTAACTTCTGCACTTCGACACGAAACCTAATCGCGTAAAAAAAAAAAAAAAAAGTTTCTTTTGTTTTTTTTTTTTCTCTAAGTTCGGTGGAATTTTTTTTTTGCCGCCTTCGCAAGCTTTTTGTTTTGCTTTGCTCTGGCGAGCTTCTCCGCTTCTCTTTCTTAACTTCTTGCGCGCGACATGCGACCAAACCTAACTGCGCTGTGCAAAAAAAAAAAGGAAAAAAAGTTTCTTTTTGTTTTCTTTTTTTCTTTTCTTTAAGTACCGTGGATTTTTTGTTTTTTTTTGCCGCCTTTCGCAAGCTATTTTTGTTTCGCTTTGCTCTGGCGAGGGCTTCTCCGCTTCTCTTTCTTAACTTCTTGCGCGCGACACGCGACCCCGAAACCTAACTGCGCTGTGCAAAAAGAAAAAGAAAAAAAGTTTCTTTTTGTTTTCTTTTTTTTCTTTTCTTTAAGTACCGTGGATTTTTTTTTTGCCTCCTTTTGCAAGCTATTTTGTTTCGCTTTGCTCTGGCGAGGGCTTCTCCGCTTCTCTTTTTTTACTCTGCGCACGGCGCGCAAACCAAATCCAAACTGCGCTGTGTAAAAAAAAAAAAAAAGAGCTTTTTTAATGTTTTTTTTTTGCTTCTTTTGGATCTTTTTTTTATTTTTTTAACGTCTTTTAGTAGGCGTTTTGTTCGCTCACGCTGCCCATGCATTCGCGACCTCGCTGCACCAGAAAAGATAAAAAAAGTGCGTTCATTTCGCGCGCGTGGGGGGAGGGGGTCAAAACTTTGACGTCCGAGTTGGAGGTGTGTTTATTACGCGAGTGAAAAAAAAAAGTCGAAATTTTGAGAGCCCTTGCGAGTGCGTTCATTACCGCGAGTGCGTTCATTGTGCGAGTAAATACGGTATATCTTAATTTAACACATCAAGGGAGAACTTAGTTATGTTCCACGAGGAGCCATACTTTTTTTACTACGGTTCTTGAGGAGAAGGAGTCTGGTCGTGAGATGCGGGCTCCCACCTCGTGGTTGTATCGCTTGAGCTTCTGCAGGCCGTACTTGCTCTCTGCACTGCCCTTGGACACCGGCAGGCTCTCCAGATTCACCATCAGCTGGTTGATGGAGGAACGAAGCTCCTCCACATGCAGGCTCTCCATCTCCTTCAGCACAAACTTGGGCATCAACTTGCGGTTCTGAAACACGTGGCACGCAGCAGTGCTTCAATGCAGTGGAGACTGTGGGGGTGGCCTGTCTCTGGGGTTTCGTATTTTCGAAGTTAAGTTTTCTTTCAATTCGGGCGTGTTTTTAGGGGTTTATTTTTTCCTGCAGATTCGGTTTTCTCGCTATCAATCTTTGGTATCGGACAAAAAAATCGGGGTTTATCGGGGCTTATGTCGAAGGAAAATGGGACAGGGGCATGAAATCCCCGACTTCCAGGGAACATACGCTTGACCCGAACACTTAAAAAATGTCTTCGTGCTGATAAAAGAACAAAACTAGACCAGATGTGTGGTTCCAAAGAAAAAAAAAAAAAAAGCCTTATGGACATGGTTTGTTCTGGTTTAACAGAAAATAAAACCGCAAAAAAAGGTTTTCCCTCTAAGAAGTTTGGCTTTTTTCTTTCGAAGAGAGCTCCAATTCGGGATTTTATGGTTTTCCTTGATCTTGATAAAAAATGGTTTTGGGGGTTAATTTTCATGGTTTATCAACATTGACCAAAAACATGGAACCCTACCCGCCTTGTATGTGTTCGGCCTCTCGAGGTGTGCGGCTCATTCAACGTTGGACCATTCCAAAACGAGACTGCAGACTGCTTTCCTCGAGACGCAAGAGGATGGCCTGTCTTACCTACAAGTTACACAAGTAAAGACCTGTCCACACATGCACCACAGCACTAACCCAGTGCCACAGACAAAACACAGCCTATTCCTGCTTACCCACACACTGCAGCACAAACACAGTGCCAAATACTAAAGGCTAGTTCACGCACTTGCAACCACTTGCGACCAAGTGCCCCATGACATCTTGAAATCTCTTACGAGAGAACACACTGGCAACACCTATAGGTAGCCGGCAAAGGCAATTTAGTATATTTCCAACTTTTTTCGCTCCTCAATCTTTTTTTTTACTGGCTTGAAGAATTCTTGACAATGCCATAAACTATCATTTCTTATAGATAGTAGGCACATTTGATCTCGCAAACACCGCAAAGCCTTCGCTCTAGTAAATTGAAGTTTCGTTGCCACTTTGTAGATGGCGCCAGCATGCCAGTGTGTTTTCTCATAGTAAAAAATTGCGACGAACTCAGGTCAAAATCAAACGCATGTGTGTGAACCAGCCCCAAGTTCTGACAGTAGCACCAATGCAGTGCTGGCTGTGTCGTCTCGGTCTTTGTGTACGAACGTGAAGCGGCCTTTATAAGAGTTACAAGCAGTTAGCCTCCTTCGAGCCCAACCTGACGCAGAGCAGATTTCGAGCAGGGCAACCTTCGGGGACAAGAGTGAAAACACACCCGAGAGGGAACACACCTTTTCCATCTCGTTGACCTTTTGCACTCTCCCGTCAAGCTCCCTGCGGATTGCGGCCGCCTGTTCGTCCGCAGAATCCAACTGGAATGCAGACAGAGGCAACGTGAGTGAAGCTGCGCCAGCCTTACGTAACACTGCTTCCAGCAGGCAGGTCTTCCAGCGAACGTTTGTTCACATTGCGTTCTACACGCAAGACGGTTTTCAGCGTAGAACACTGAGGTATCGACCGGACGAAGAGCGTGCTGGTGCGGTTCAGGTTCGAAGAAAGAATAAACATGTAGGACAGGGACAACACAACCACCGTCTTTCAATTAAGAGTTGAAAGATCTGTTGTCCCTGTTTTACATGTTTATTCTTTCTTCAATCTAACACCGAGATACACTCATAAACAGTCTTGGCACGTAGTAATATGGCACAGGTAACGTGTTGCTCACTGTAACTTTGTCACTTTTTCGTTAACTTTTAACTGTAACGTGCCATCTTTTCTAAATGCAACTTGTAACTGTATTATTTTTTTAAAGGTAACAATGAAAGTAACGTCATTACTTTTGTTGTTACTCTTTAGTTTCTTAAGCATTAATATATCGTTGAACGGGTACAATCTAGCCATTTTTTGCACTTTTCAAATGATACGTGTTCTGACATGTTGGGTGTCATTTTCACCTTGTGCAAACTTTTGCCAACTTTACTTGCACTTTCTCCAATAAACTAAGGAAGGGGGCATTTTGTACTTGTTTTTTTTTGTTTTAGTCTAATGAAAAAGTAACTTAAACATAACACTGTTACTTTTTAAAACTAACTGTAACAAATTACTTTTTTGGTATGGAACTGTGACTTCACTGCTTTTATCTGAAAGTAACTGCAACTGTAGAGAACTACTTCCTCAAAGTGACTTACCCAATACTGCTCACAAAGATGCAGTGCATTTTGGACCACTTCTATTTTTTATGAACTCCAAAATTGGCTGGATCATGTAAAGTGCTGCTAGCAACTTTGCTTACCCAGCACCTCCACCAGTTGCTAAGATCTTATGGTGTGATGATTTAATGTTTTGAGATCAACAGGCTGCTCTGGAGCATCATTTGGGTCTAGATCTTAGAAAAAAAAGGTTCATCCTAAAAATTCCCGCTTTATTTTTGTTTGTTTTATGTACAGGAAGGAAAACAGTAAAACCCATCTTGTCGACACTGCCACTCACAGACGGCAAAACATAAAGCAGAAATGTGAAGCTTCTTTAAGATAAACACCCAAATGAAGATTCAGCAGATCTGAGCGTGCGTGGGTCTGCAGGTAGAACGCCAGAGAAACGCCCGACTTGGTATGAGCTTGGCAATCCTAGGGGCCTTATTTGCTCCTACTATGGTTTAGCTCCAAAGCACAATTTAGTGCCCGGAGTACTTTTCTTTGGCGCTTCTACGACTTTTCTCTGGCTCGCCACATCTGCCAAAGTGTTTGCCAAAGTGTCACTTGAGCCAAAAATGCCACGCACAAACCAAAGAACCGAGAGTGAAGCCAAAATCCAGCGCTAGTTTGGCAAATTAGGCCTAAATTTGCCACATGAAAAACAAACAACCAAAAGTGAAGCCTAATTTTCTGACACTTTTTGTTTGGAGGTGACAGCCAAACCACCGGCAAAGAACCTTGGCACTCGTTTGGCAAATTAGGACCAAGATACTCCGGCTCTGGCCAAAGACGGTCAAGTCTGGCTCTACCTTTGCTGATTGGGTCTTTTCGAGGCCCTGAATTCCCAGACGAAAACCCAATCTTGGCCTAAAGAACCGTGCCACACGGGATGCCTCGACTGAACGAGAGAATGTCCGGGCGCACCTGTAGGGCGTTGCAGAGCAGCTGGTGCTCGAACTTCTTGACCCCGAGCACCCCTGGAACATGTCGTAGAGCTGCTCCTTGCTGAGCAGCAGCTCCGAGTGGGGCAGGAGCGCCCCGTGGGCGTTGCGACCGCCCCGGGTGCTGACTCGAGCGTCGCGTGTCCTCGTCGCCGCGGAAGATGGCGTCGAACTTGGTCATCCAGGAACTAAGCACCGTCTCCTTGCTGAGGCCGTCGATCTCCGGCAGGCTGCGGACCCGCTTGTCCACGTTGTTGCGGAACACCTCGCGGAAGTCGTGGCCGGAGCACGCGCCGCTGGCCACCATCCGCTGCACCCGGTCACTCCGGAGAAACACCTCCTGGTAGCTCTGTACTGCTTTCTGGAAGGCCTCATCCGCCGCTATCTGCGTCTCCCCTTCAGGAACGCCTGCGGCATAAGCAATGCCCCACTGACGCACCGCACGGCTTTTAACGCAGAAGCAGTGTTCGGAGCACTTTTCTGAGAGAAAATCGCCATGAACGGCATCATGCGCGAGGATCATAAACGAGCATCATAAACGATGGACACGAACGAGTGACATGCTGTGAGCGTTACACAACGTTAATGTACGAGTTTAAGTATAACTCAAGCCCCAGCAGGGCTTGAACCTTGGTCGGTGTGATGGCAGCAGGATATCACCGAGCTGCATAGCACAGCTACTATGGGCATTGCGCTCCCGGCAAAACGTGAAGTCACGCCATGTGACCGCTCGCCTCATTGACGTTGCGCATCGTGCCAGAGTCGGCGCCTGTGTGGCGCACTCGTTCACTTGGTCTCTCCCTGGCTAACGTCTGTGGTGCACGATGAAACAACTAGCACAAACCAGAGTGTGATTTGTGCAGGACACATTTTGTGTTCCCTGGTCTCTGTCAGCATGATCAAGCTTGTGTGATTTTTTGCCATTTGTCATTGTGTTGTCACTGCGTGATGCATCCAAAGGCCCCTTATCATAATCACTTGCATTCTTCCCTCAGGAGAATGAATGGAGGACAAGCCACTCGCCGTGGTGCACAAACAGACATTTTCCCATCAAGTTCATTCACTGAAGTGTTAGTTGTGATATGAAAACGGTTCCCCATGGTTCTTAGAAATTGGTGATACAGCACGCAATAAACAAGGACAGATATAGGCTGTAGGCAGGGCGAGCGCTGAACTTCAACTAAGCATTTAAGATCAGCGCCCATCCCTTCCACTTTTAACGGTAGACTCATTAATTCAAACTCCAGGAAGCCACGAATTTTGTTCGAATTAGCAGAAGTTTGAATCGTCAGAAATTCATCTAAATATGATGTAAGATAAAAATATGATTTGCCATATGAATGGCTACACAAGTAAAGCAGATATTTGATGATTTCCTCTACATAGACCTACTGATCATGATCAGGTATGCCACACATGAAACAATTGTGAAACGTATGACATTAAGTTCATTTATCCTTCAAAAGTGTTGTTTATCATGTTCTGTTTAGAGAGTAAATGACAACTCATACAAAATTAAGTTTGTTCATCAGGCAAAAAGTTGTCTAATGTGAACTATTAGCAGGGGACACGTGAGCGATGAAAACTGGCACACTGCGGCATTTTTATAGCAAATTGCACAGCCGCTCTGACGTGAACAAAGGTCATGCCGGCATGTCACAGCGTCCGCGCAAGCTGGTATGTAAATTTTGCGTGGTGTATGTTTCGTAGCTTATAATGCCCTGGTTGAGCCCCGTTGAGAGCGCTTCTCACCGAGCACCGGTGCACTACGGAGAAGCAACACCGGCAGAAGCGCTAGAAGCAAGCTTCGCAGGTGTTGCCTCTTCTGCAGTGCACCGGTGCTCAGAAAAAAGCGCACTCAACGGGGCAGCGAGAGCAAAAGTATGAATTGCACGAAAACGTTATTCGAATTAAGCGGCTTATGAATACATTAAAAACATATCGGGACAACCAAAATTTTGAAATTTGTTTGAATCAACCAGAAGTACAAAATATCCTTGTATGAATTATCGCGAGCCTACCGGTATCTTTATCCTAGTTTATTGCACGCTATATGTATCACCAATTTGTAAGAATTAACCAACTTGCCTGCATCGCCCCTTTGGATCGATGTGGTTATTCCAAAAAGAAATGTGCACAGGTGGTTCTAAGGTCCTTACCTTCAGTAGCCATAACTAAATACTGCATTCAGTATTCAGTTGTGGATTCAGCACAGATGCTTAAAATAACCACATTCTTAACTTTAAAAAGTTTCCAGAAACAAACCATGAATTTCAATACTTTTCGAAGGCTTGCTCGCACTGGCACATTGAAATTATTTTTCGCTACTCAACCACAATTATCATATCTAGTGGCGGTGGATTAAGAACTAATGAATTGGCTCTAAGGTGACGTGGCTAGGAGGCATGTGTCGAACCTGTGGAGTGTTTTGTAATTGCTGAAATTAGCCGCCAGAAAAACTGGGAAAGGTAAGACACATGGAAATAGCACCGCTATTTGGCAGAGGATATAAACTGGCACTAAAAGTAAAGGTAGACATAAACATTGAGGCCCTCCAACGTAACCTCGTGATCACTCTCAACCAAGTGAAAACACAAGAACCTCTCCGATTTTTCTAGATAGCTGCCGGGACGAATCCTCTAAAAATTGTCTCCTTTAATTAGAAGCAAAATGTCAGTTGCAAAAAGTAGTGCCTGCCAGTCGCATGAGGGGCACCAGGTGGCGGGACCACGCACCTGCCATCAGAACTTGCCATAGTAGGGTCACAAAATCAAACCGTTGTACGCGCAGCTACTGCCTTCTGGCTCTGCTCCAAGAGAAGAATTCACCCTCCTCATCCCTCCGACTGTGAACCACCACCAGTCCCTCACATTTAGTTGCACGTGTGACCTCGAGGTGGCCTCTGTTATATCCAAATGCAGTGTCAAGTGTCCTTCCTCTTCTGTTGGCTTAACGCCTCTCCATTTACCAACTGCACCAGGTCAAAGGGGTTGTGTGTATCATATCCAACAGCCAGTGCCCCTGTCTTCAATGCCTTTGTACGGCAAGCTGGCCAGGGCTGGCACACTGTCGTGCCACAGTAGTGCGAAAAAGAGCAATGCGGGAGCCGACCAGCAAGTAAGTCATGTTCAAAGGGCTACGTAAATAAACCACGTTTTATAGTAAACATCACGGAAAGGCATGGATCACTCGCCTCTGCCAAAGCGCTTCACAAAATGCCGTTTTTGTAAAATATGTATGGTGAAAGCAAAGGCCAATTAAGCGACATTCGCGACTGCTTATGACCATGTGCCTCAATGGGAAACTCGGCTTCATTCTCACTCAGAGAGAAAACAATACAGTTCTCTTTATACTTTATCTAGAGAGACTGCATGTCAAATATTATATAATGTAATACCACATAAAAGCATATTCAACCGGCCAGCAACGACTGAGATGCCTGAAGTCACCTAGTAAATCCGCTAGTTTAACGGGTGACGTGAAGCACAGCCAACATTGTACTTCCATTGTGGCTGACGTCCCTTGCATGCAGATTCTTTTTTCTTGGTATTTTTTTTTCCAGAGAGAGCTTACTCAGACTGGCAAGCTCTTCCTTGAAAGAAAGAGAACCACAAGAGGGCGAGGGTGGTAAGGGATGTGGCACGTGTGCTAGTAGTCTTGTCAACCAACTAGCCACCTGGGTTGCCACCTACACAGTCTGCTTCGTCGCCACTTGCGTTGCCTGCTTGCTGCTCGCGGATGCCTGCCTCTTGCGAGCATCCGCGTCTTCTGGGTTACCGCAGGTAGATCACACATGATCCCTTGTACCCCACCTCGGTGGGTATGAGCAACTGACGCCGGGGGAGCAATGTTGCCCGGCTTTGCCAAAGTATCAGTATCGGTTTGCGATTACGGTAAATAACAAGATTGCACGAAAAATGTTTTGGTTTTCATGAGACGAACGGTCTAGGGTTGTTTTTAAATACTTTTCACGTTTATATCACCCATTATTTCGTGAATTTCCTGAAATTGGCTGGAGTTGCCCTTTAGAAACCCCTTAAAAATCTCTTAATATCTACGAACAGACTGCCGCTTCTATTCGGTAGCCGTGGAGCACAAAAACGTTCTATAGTTCTTTTTTTTTTCACGCATCATTCTTCTTTTTTGTATTGCTCGAAAACTGTTGATCAATGTTATAAACAAACTATATTTCTCATAACTAGATAGACTGTACAAACTTGATGGCGCAAATACCGTGAAACCTTCGCTCTAGTGAGATGCAGTTCCAGGGCCACCTCACAGGACGGTGCCTAGTGCAAAGCCAGTGCACTCTCTCATCGTAAAAAAGTTGCAAGAATACGGTCCTAAGGAAACACAGGTGAGTGAACGAGCCTTAACGACTCGAAATGTATGGCCTCTTTCTGAAAAAAAAAAAGACGAACAGATGAAGAGTCGCCATCTCGCCCAACCAGACGCATTCTTGACACCAAAGCTGGAGGGGGCCGTGATTTCACGTAGATGTCAAGCGATCTTCGTGGAAGGCATGTAGGCTTTCGGTGCTCGCAAATACGTTGTGTAAATCAATGTGTCCGCATACTGGCTAGATTTGGTATTTGCCACCAGACACTCCTGTGTTTGATGCACCATTGTGTGTTCCACTTTTACTGCTGGAATGCTTCCTGCACTGATGGGTATGCTTAATGCCTCTTTATTTACTCGCTAAATTGGGAGCTATTTTTGAAACTAATATTCTGGAAACTATTATGTAGAGGTACTACTAATTTCAGGTCTCAGTTTTATATTATCAAGATTTTTTTCTTCACAAAGCAAGAAATAATGTGTCGGAAAAAATTTTAAAAAAGGTCGAGATGAGTGTGTTTCTGAGATGTCCTATATAAGTATCTTTGACTAATATATTGTCTTAAACATGGCAGGAAAGTGGCAAAAGCTAGATTTGGACCTCAGAATGAAGATACCTTAGAAAACTACAAGAAATGCCGCCAGATGTTTTGCTAGCAAAGTGACTATGTACAGCTTTTTTCAAGAAAATTGTTGCCTGCATGCCTTCTATCTCCAGGTGTAAAGATACTTATTTTTCGACTTTAGAAAGGTCTGAAAAGATGTCATAAAATACTCAGCCAGTGAATACCCAAGGTTTTGGGTTATTCTCTAGAAACTAAAGGATCGAGCGCTCATTTAGGTTTCAAGGCGAAAAGGCAGATGGGGTGCATGATAGGGTGGGCTTCAACGCTTTTGCACCCGGGGCCTTGGAGAAGCAGCTGCTGGGATCTGGTTAGCTGGATGGGCTGGAAAGACTGGGCACGGACATGGCTCCTTTGGCGATTTTCAAGCGTTTCGAAAGTAGTTGGTTGGGCGCTTATCATGACAATGCTCGGCAATCAACAGAGAATTTGGCCATGTTTCAACGCAAACTTGAATTTATAATCTAATTTTTCAGAAAGCATACTTTGATTTTTTTCTCAAAAACACATAAATATTTTGCATGCTGGGAACATATCATTAAATCATTTTTATTTGTTATCTGCAAGCAGTAGGATTTTTTTTTTTTTCTTATTCTTGGGTAAGCCATTTGTAACACAATCATTTCATTTCTATTTATTTTTATCTCACAAGGCATCTAGGGATGCCACTCCTGCTGTCTAAGCTTCGATTGGAACCAGCTTGTCATGAAGGTATACATATAAAATAGTGGATTGCTGAACTAGTTAGTTGATGTACGTAAATAAAAAAAAAAAAAGTGCAAAAAGGATGGGATATTTGCTGTGTCCTCTGTTTGTGCATGTTTTTTCTGACTTTTTACCATTCTTTTTTAAGCGTATTTTTTTGGCTTGATATATGTAAAGAATTCGTTGTAGTTTCACTAGTATCATTAGCATAGACATTATGGCAATTTCGGATATCAATATATGGGTACACCAAAGCTTGAGATCCTCAAGCTAATATAAATCATGGTTTAAAGAATTCAAAGATCTCCAAGTCCATTATTTGAAAACTACATGTTCTATTGATTCTGTCGCCTAGCTATACCCAACAATTACTGGACAGCCAATCACATTACTGTAGACAGGAGCCAGTGGAAGACACCCCAGA
>JAZHYW010049550.1:0-16369 GCA_037355805.1 Ixodes ricinus | reverse complement strand
ATGGCCAGAAACATGCGCCTCAAATCCCAATGCCTCGTACCAAACTTGACGTGGTCGTGCGGGCCAAAACCTCAAACCATGATCGGTTTTATTAAGTTGTCCATCTCATCCTAACCTGAACTGGCTCCAATCGGGTGCTAAAATAGGCCACGCAACGCGAAGATGGTTTCCTCAATATCCCGACTCCTTTTTCAATTCCTTTCCCGGCCCTCGCTCCCGGCAATACTCCCTCCCGTCATTTGTCGACACGCCCGAGCATAGCAGAAGCTCACCTTGATCCGCCGCAACACAACTGGTGGTAGCTTATGTGTTTTCCGTGGGCGCGTTTATGAGGAGGCACCTACCATGGCGCAACGTCTTTGCCACGACCCACGTGGAGGGGTGAAAACGCAGGTGGCAACCGTGCGAGATGTCCGGGCGTGATCAGACAGCCCCAGCACGCGTGGCAGACATCGTAGCAGCGCCAACGGAGCTTGCCACGTAGGTCACGTGCAGCATTGCAGTGCGTCGGTCACTAGCCACATGGCGCTCGCCACCGTCGTGCAGCCAACGGTGGCCTCCACCGGCATAGCTCTTTGAAACGTGGCTGCAAAGATCCACGCGCGGCCTCATGCAGTTTCTCGGAGACCGGGGACCCCTGGGGGGGGAAGCAAAGAGACGGGCCTCCAAATGCTACACCAGAACTCGACCTACAGGTCGGAAATGAACCCAGTGTGGACCACATCAGAAGCGAACTCAGCAGGGCGTACGCAGAAAGCTGCCGTTACAAGGTCAGCCAGCCTTCCAAGGTGTTCTCATACTCTGCATGCAGTCAGAAAGGCATGCCTCTCACAATCCGTCCTCATTACTCTCCCAACTTTTCATCCCAGGCTGGAATGTCACGACAAAGCGCGACAGTTCATTTGAAAAACTTCTCGCGCCTCGTAATCGCAACTTTTCCCAGTAAGCCTCTGGCCATGCGCGTACCACTCTCCCCTAACCTTGCTATACTGCAGTCGCTATTTTCGGAGGCCACTATCAACATTCTCGGCACCTATCTTCTGCACGTGTTTAGTCATTTTCTGTAATTTTTTTTGGAACGCTTGTAGAATGGGGCGTGGAAAGCAACGGAAAACCGATAAACAGCACGGCTGCCAATGTGTTCCGACAAGCCGAGGCACTGCCGGGGCCGCCTCCGTTTACGCGACAACGTCCCCGAACTTATGCTTCGTACTCAAAAAAGGACCGACTAATTCTAGTGCGTACATATAAAACTGAACAGTAAATTTGCGAGGACAGGTGCAAGGCTCATCCAAAATCCAAAGGGTCTTTAAAAGAATCTCTAGAATGGACCGGCGCAGCATCTTCCTGCGAGGCGCCTCCGGGGATGCTGACTCACGTGAGCACGTTTCTGGGTGAGCCAGGCAGAAGTGAGCTGCCCACCGTGACCAGGTTGGTGAGCAACCAGGACACCCCCGACTCCTACGGTGGCCCATGCTTCGTGGCCGCCCGAAGCCACCGTGGGCCGCGCAAAGGGGCACCCATTCGTCCCCTGGGGAAAACAAAGAGGGCGCCGCCAGGTCACTACCAACGGCTCTCACACCCGGCGAGTCGGGCCCGTTCACACTCCCCTACGACGAGGAAACACACTGGCACGCCGGTGCCGTCTGTGAGGTGACCCCGGAACCGCACTTCACTGTACCCAGTGTCATGTAGTTGTAGGCAGTGCTGGCGAAGGCAACGCCATGGTCGAAGAGAGAAAGGGCAAGCAGTAGGAAGGCAGGACGGGGAGGAATGAGGGCGGGAGGGAGGAGAGGGAGGACGAATGTTCAAGAGGAGAGGGAGGTTTCTCTCCTCCTCCCAGCCTTGCCAGTGCGTGCCCTTTCTCCCCTCGCCTGTTTTTAGGATCAGCGGTTTGATCTGACAGACCTTGGGTGTGAGAGAGTTTTAATCGGGGCTGTTGTGGAGCGTTTTCACGGAAAGTAGCCTCTGATTTCTCACGTGCCCAGAGGTGTTTGGCGTGATCCTTGGAACTCTCAAGTCAGTCGAAGCGCAACACCGACGTCACGGTGTTGATTTCACCCGCATGAACGGAAGAAAAATCGGCCAAGGTTTCCCTTCCAAGGATCGCGGCTCCTAGGTGTTGGTGATGAGCACATCCCGAGGACTGTGCCATCACGATTCGCCGCCTCTGATTTCAAAAACGGGCAAACTCTCGTAGAGCCGCCAGCTGTATGAGACCAAGGACCTTTTGATCCGTGCCCGACACGACTTCCCTGTGCTAATGGGGGAGGAGTCAGGGGCCCAGAGTTCCTAAGCTAGGAAACAAGAATCCATATAAAAAATACCGCTGTGTATCGGAGCTCTTATTCGCTTTGCCACCTGTACCCAAGTATATAAGTAGTTGTACAAGAGTAACAATGCTCTCTCAACACTTCATGCCTGGGGCCCTGTCTGGTTCCTGTCAACAGCAACAGCTTTGTCCATCCTGGGAACCCTCTATCACAACACTGTACTGCACGCAACTAGTAACATAAAGTTGAAAAGTAGTGAAAGCGCACTAATAAAGACGAAAGAGGCAAACACGACGAGCGCTGACTATCAGCTGAAGTTTTATCGGAAAATAGAAACAGCAAAAGCCACAAATATTACAGAAATGTGACTAGTCATCAATGGCTATGCCACCACACGTCAATAAAATCCACTTCTTTTTGTGAAGGGAAAAATGAGGGCTGACTGATACACTTATCAGGACATTCCTTCTTTATCATGTATGCTTTCAGTACTCTCTCACCACACTTTTCTTTACCACTCCCAACGATTGTAGTGCCTTGAAAGTTCGCAATGCAACGGCAATCTCTGCAATGTTTGTGTAAATGTGCTCCTGTTGTTGAACGCAGCGATAAATCATGTTCACACAACCGTTCGTTCAAACACCTCCCGGTCTGGCCTATGTAAACCTTGCCGCAGCCCAATGAATTTATATATTGCGCCTACCGCACATTTAACGCATTTGTTTACATGCTTCACTCTGCATTGCCGCTTATCCTTGCCTTTCTCTCTTATCCTCAGACATAGTTGAGCCAGTTTACGTGGCGCTGAGAAGACTAGAGGTACCTCGAACCTTTCCGCCACTTTTTGTTAAATTGTGTGAAACCCTGTAGAGTATAGGGCGAAGGTTTTGCGGTGCTTGTGAGATCAAATGTTCTAAGAGAAATGTGTAGTTTATAACACTGTCAAAAGTTTTTCGAGCCAAGAAAGAAAGAATGATGCAGGAAATATACTGAAATGGCAACACCAATGGATGGCACAGGTGTGTTCTCTCGTCGTAAGAGATCACGAGGTTTGAACAAGTAGTAAGCAGCCATAAGTGTGTGCCTTAAGCTTTCATTGGGCCCTATGCGACTAACCAAGCAATTTGTTACTTGGAAAGGCACACGACATGGCACAGGTGCAATGGCCCACGCGTTCAAAGAAGAGAGAAATGCCTTCTAGAATACGTCTGTCGAGGGATGCTGCGACAAGGTCTCACCCATTGCAGGAGCGGCAGCCCCTGCTTGCAGAGCCAGTCCCTGGCGGGGGCCGCCCGGTCCCAGGCCCAGGCGGCGGAGGCCAGTGCCTGAACCCAAGCGGGCGTCCAGGGTGGGCCCAAACTGCTCGCAGGCCCGCTTGTACAGCCGGGGGCCTGGGTGCCCACCCAGCTGCAGAGAGACCCCAATGTCGCTCGCTTATTTGTTTACTTATTAACCTTCGAGTGCCACTCCAAGTATAATTGGGTGCACTCTCATGCAGGTGTGAATTTGCTCCTACCTCTCCCAAATGGGCTGTCGATTTTATTATTTCTATCGCGCTTGTTTTTGAGTCATTTCATTATTAGCTGAATCTGTTATTTAATTACCTCGTATAAAGCGTTTTGCTTTCGTGGCATAGTAAGGTCTTTGCTACTGGTTAAGACTGTTTCTTATCGTTTGTTGGTTTTCTCAGAAATTGTTTTGAGGTCTGCCTGGTCCCACAGATGAGTGTTGTCTCGCCTCTCTGGCCCAGATTTGTGGAAGTGCTTCCTAAGCCAAATTATAATTGTTACTATTAAAACCCGATCAAAACCCTCGAAAAAAATATTCACAGTTCAGTCACAGCCGACGGTTGCGACACGTTGCAGAGACTTCGGACCATTTCGTTCCAAACACTTTTAATCCCTTTTTTTTTTTTTTTTTTTTTTCGGAGCGCGTGAAAGCAAGTTTTCTGGCTCGAGCCCTTCGCATTGACAGTGCTACAACGGCATTTTGTTATCGGCCATTTTTTGTTTACAGAGAGCGAGTACAGTGGGAATCAGGTACTACAAAAACCCAACGTACACAGAAAGTTAATAATGCTGTGACACAGCTCAGTGGCAACATCTCCACTTTGCACGCAGCGGACCCAGTTTGATTCTCGCGCGGCGGGCAATCGTTTTCCAGGATTTTGCAACATCGGCGACGGATGCCCTACATCGCCTACTACAACATGAACTACAAAGGACGTCATTTCCAGTGGCGGAAAGAGCCCATTTCAGCCATCGCTGTAAAATGCTCGATTTACCTCGATCCTATGAATAAAGTATGTGTACACAGAATGTGTTCCCGCAGCATTTTGTTATAGCATGCTATTTTATTCCAAACTGTTTTCTTTTCCTATGCAATGGTGAGTACGTCTTGGATCTCTCGTTTCTTCCCATAAACTGTTTGAGTGTGAACGCTGAACGCCTGCTTTCGGCATTTGCATTCGAACAGCTAGTGGAAGACCATTAGTGGTAAAGACAAAATCTGCTAGCCATGCATCTACCCGCCAATTGGCACGGTGGCGGAACGTCGACCCAACGGTCATCAGGTCGTTGGTCCTTTTCCGTGGCATTCCATCGCATTTCTCCCCAACGATCCCATCCCCTTAAACACCTTCAGTGTTAAAACGCCGTGCAAGAAGTCACCCGGCGAGCCCCTCACCTGAGGCACGTCCTGCCAGTAGACCGCCCCCTTGGCGATGGCCGGTTCTAGGTGGCTCAGAAGACCGGCATCTTTCAAGCAGCTGCCTCGTCCGTGACCCTGCGGGGATTGTTGTTCAGCTTCCGCCAGTCCATGGAGGGGGAGGGGTCTACTCACGCTGGAAGGAGCCTTGCATGTCCCACACCACCAGGGTCCCCACCGGTGGTGCAGCGTCACCAGCACCAAGAACCAGGGGAAGCCACGCCCACTCATCTTCTTCAGCAGGATCTGAGAGGGCGGGGTCCAACAACCACGTGCTTCAGAATGCTGGCTGGAGGCCCCGTGCGAGCACAAGTGCGACGACCACACAACAATTGCTCAACTGCACACTAATGCAAAGTACCGTAAAATAATGCGGAAGCACCCACTATTAACATTTGTCAAACTTGGGAATTCGTCAAATTCTATATTAAGTGCCCGATTCGACCAACAAGCACCCATGTCTAGATTAACCCAGTTTTCAGACAGTTTCTTCATCTCCGAGCACGTTTATGGCCAAAGTAGTTCTTAGGCAAACATACTTCTCTTTCAATTCCACAATCCACATCTGATGTTTACACACCAAATGTGCAGTGTTCTTTGCTATACCTGTGGCTATTTTATGTGATTTGTGCACTATGATGCGTAACTGTTGCGTTATACATAGCTCTGCTTTAGCTCATTTTCTATCCATCCAGTGTCTAATGGCAGTAAAAGCACAAAGATCCATGCTTACTTACCCTGTGCATGGCATCCATGCACAGGGTAAGCAGTGGTGGTTCGGTTCGGTTGTTTACACGTATGTATACCTAGTAAGCCAAAGTGCTATGCGTAGGTGCCATATTCATTGACTATACCAACTTCGGTCGCTCGAGTGCCGACAACTAGTAAATTCTAACACTTTTTGCCGTACAGGGCTAGCACCACACAATTACTTGAAAGGGTTAAGGATCAACAAACAATAAACGGTAAACAAACAAAGAGTGACATTCTGCGCAGCTTTCACTCACAATTCGTCGATCTGCCATCCAAGAGGAGGCGATTTTGTGAAATCCCGTTTTTCGTACACAAAACTTGTTATCCTGACAAAGACACGATAAATTCGAGAGCACCCGACTCGCCTCCCGACCAAAAATAAACAAAACAAAATATGGGAGCTTTAGCGACGAGGGCTCCGGCGTGTTGAAGGAAAACAAGCTGCGTGTGCAGGCTCGCACCGAGCGAAGCGTGCCACGGAAAGCTGAGCTCGCGCTCGGAAAAAGTGTCGGTCGAATTTTCAAGAGCAGTTGCGATAAGGCGATACGCATTTGCTGCGCTGGACACAGGGATCGGCAGGTCGGACGCGACGCTGTTGCCGCAGTATCGAAGAGCACCGATCGCTGGTGGCGTCTTACTTGAAGCGTGGGGAGCTTGAGGGGCTTGTTGCGTGCGTTGGGGGAAATTTACAATGAAGACTGGTCGCGCTCAGGGATCAAAATGTCCGAAGATCGGCATCAGCAAGCACAGGCACTCAAAGACAACACCTCCGTTCCCAAAACAAAATCCGCGACGGAGCCGACGGAGCGATCGATTGGTTTCTTCCTCGCAAACGGGCAAACTCCACCTGACGTCACACTTTTTTTTTTTTTAATTGAGAGTGGGAGTTGCTGCAGCGGTTGGCGGTGGTCGTTGCTGAGGGTCGCGTCGGTCGCGTCGGTGTCGGCCTGGTGTCTGTTAGAGTCACTAAATAAAGCTTTGTTTAGTGACTCTAGTGTCAGCAGTCATGAAAACAGACGAATGACCGTACCGAATCCAGACGAATACTTGCGCCACCTATGCAGTGTGTTTAAATTTGAGATCGGAAATACCAAATAAGGCTATATTAACAAAAAAAAAAAAAGAGTATAATTAAAAAAAAAAGGGAAGCTAGTGATGTTATTTCTATTATTTACCCGGTATTCGGAAAATAAAAAGAGCTCTGATAAGTACTCTCAAGCCCTTCGTTGCTCTAAAACACCCCTTAAAAACAGGATAACAAATTATAGCGAGTTCGCTTCACGGCACTCGTGTCCACGCGTGCCCACTCGCGGCGTAAAGCGAGTTCGTTTCGGCAGGCACTCCACGAGTGGCGGTACCCCACGCGTGCATGCACTCGCTGCACCGACAAAATCGCGAGTGCGCCAAAATGCAATCCCGTCATGCCTCGCTCCGGCGAGTTCCGGCGAGGAGTGGGGCAGACGACAAGGGTTCGTCTGCTACGATGTGTCGCGGAACCGAAAGGGAAAAAAAGTAGATTATCTGATAGAAATCGCGTCCCGCGGGCAACGGAATCAAACGCGAGCTTGGATTGTGAGCGTCTGCTATTTCATGAAGGAAGCAATTGACAAACCGTGCTTTATTGGAGGTTTTAAGTCGTTCTGTTGCCGTACAAACGCTGAAATATCCAGTGTGTAAACACAGTGGCGTCACGAGGGTCAGCGGCACCCGGGGCGGTAGCCCAACGCGACACCCCCCCCCCCCCGGCTCTCGCGTGGCTCGCCGCGACTGCCCCCCCCCCCCCCCTCCGCTCTCGCTAGGCCCGCCGCGACTTTCTCTCTCCCCCCCCCCCCCCCCCTCGTGGCCCGCCCGTGACACCCCCCCTGAGCGCTGCACCCGGGGCGGTCCGCCCCCGCCCCCGCTCGTGACACCACTGATGTGAAACAAATCGCTCAAAGTAAGCGCGTCAGTGGCTCCTGAGATGTTTATCGCCATCCGTGATGCGGGTGAAAAATTGAACATTTGTCGACAAAACTTCCCAGCAGAAACCTCTGACTGGCCAATAAGCATCAGAGAAAGCTAAACATAGTGACTTTACCCGAGGCTTGGGCAAATGCATCATTATGTTTAACATTTACCTTCGTCAGCTAACTTGCCCCGTTGTATTTTGTTCAGAAAGCTCTCGTTCTCGACGCCCTCACCAAGGCTAAAATCTGATCCACCTGTAATGACGATCGAAATCGAAAGTCCCACGAAACGTTTTTGTTGGATATTTCAACAGACAAGTTTTAAGCCGTACCCTTTTAGTGGTTCACGCATAATACCATGCTCAAACGGATAAAGCTCCTGCTCTGATAGCATCATCAGTTTTCTTCAGTGTAAATGGTTATAAAAATTGAAAGATTGCAACCAGCTGCTTTATAGACAGCTGGTTGCGGAAATTCACGCCGTCTGTAATTATCTCTACAACATGCCGAGTTGCTTGAAGTCATCGCAACTATAAACTACAGCTTGCAGCGAACAACGCTTGTAGATAAACGTTGGTAGCGACTGCACTCTCGCATTCCCCCGATCACTCCGAACAGAAAGGCGCTAGTTTTGGTTTGAGGTCGGTACCTTTTCTACAACATAGATGGCGGCAGCATCAGTCTTCTGCACTCGGTGCATTTGGCGAGTTCGTTTGAGTCCAGTTCTCCGTGCAAACACTCTGCGAGTGCGATGCATTCTGGGAGAGAACTCGAACGGTGCCAGTGCGTGTGAAGCGAGCTCGCTATTAGTGAAAAGACTAAGTGCGCAGGCGAGCTGGTGGTTGCTAAGCATGTTGTTTAACACCTAAAACTGTAATGCAGAAGAAGAAAAAAAACAAAAAAAAACTTTTAGTCGAAGGAGCAGACACAGAAGGGAATGTCTCAAGGGAGCAAGCACAGAAGGGAACGTCTTGAGACATCCCCTTCTGTGTCTGTTCCTTCGACTAAAAGATTTTCCTTTCCGCACCACAGTCTCAGGTGTTAAACGACATGAGGAGGAGAACAAAATAATGCAACTCCAAACTTCTCTAAACAACCCCATAAAAGGCCTCAGGTATGGGCCAATGGCCTTCTGTGGTGCCACAACCCCCATAATATTATTATTATTATATTATCAAAAATTAAAAAAAATAGATACCTAGAATGCCAACTTTAACAACACAACCGCGTCTGTACTCTTACTTTAGCTTTCCAAACTTGTCCAAACTGATAACCGCAAGCTGGCACGGAGCCTAAACACTCCCAGAACTCTTTGCTGACCTTGGGGACTACCCTCAATGACAGCCATTCTACACCCACAGAAAACAAAGACGAGCAGGACTGGCCAATACTACTCAGGAACCTCGCCTCCAATTGATGTCTTTACCGCATCCAAGAAAAGTGCTCCCTCCATTTCCGATTTCCTCCCGATGACATCATGGAAGGGTCAAGTCGACACTGGCTGCGATCCTGGCAGTGTCCCAGCAACAGTGGTAAATGTGGCAGACACCTGTTCTGCTGCCACTTGCTCTTGACGGTCCACAGAAGCTTCGGCAGCCAGGAGTTAGGACGCCGCGACGACAGCGACACTAGCATTCGCCGGGCTTTTCACCAGCATTTCTACGACCAACTGCCAGGATCGTGACATTCGATAGCAGGACATTCCGGCTTCTGCAACGTCATTTGTTGCCACTTCGAGAACCCTTCTGATGTATGGCAGGGATAGGACTCTAAACGACACCAGTTGGAGACATTAATCCTTATGCAAGTCCTCGGTGCACCCCCATTTCACAGAAAGGTCGATGCTTCGACGATAGGGAGAATAAAAGGGCTAAGTATGACGCAGGGTGCAACAACCGTGAACCAGAATGCGGGTGCAAAGAGGCCTGTACATAAAAGAAAAGAATGCACTGGGAGATTTTTTAAAGAAATCGAGTGGATTTTAAAGGAGTACTCTAGCGATCTTTTTTAGCTACCCCAACTATGTTTTCTGAATTCCCGGCCTTTACCCTTTCCGGTATGCTATCGATTATCGCGAAAGTCATAATAGTTATTGTGAAATCAGCAAATCAAAATGACACAAAAACCAACATTCAAATACTATACCCGCACTTTTCAGTGCCGTGACGTCAGTGACGGGAGGGCTTGCCAGTCGAGCGAGCGGTCTAAAAAATAGACTATGCCAAACATTTGTTCCAGGCTGGAGCTTGGGTACTAAAGCGAGCTTCCAAAGCTTTCACTTGACACCATGAAACTGCTTAGAATCAGTTGGGAAGAAATTCTACAGTCCAAAGAGTGAACCCCTGCCTTCTGCTGGCGCCACTTTTTCATTGTTGCCGGTAGAGACTTTCAGTTTGAAAAACACTGTGAGAACCAAAATTGAAAATTCAAAACTTTGTAAAAATAAAAATAATAAAAAATATATATATATATATATTTATATATATATTTTTTTTTCACTTAATATTTGGGATACTATTTCAGCTATGTTTGCCTTGCCCTCTTTGTCTTTAGATGGGCAAGAACATTTTCTGGAATGGGTGTCAAAGTAGATCATTCCGATAACTCTGATAACGATAACAACTTTGCCTTACTGGGTATTGTTATTGGAACGCTCTACTAAAACGTCCTAGTGACAGAAAACTGAAACAGAATGCATTTAAATTCCACCGCACTACAGAGAAAAGCAAAATGAAGCTTTTCCAAGAAGAGTTCTTACTTGTGCGTGTGCTCTTCTCAAACACAGCGAGAGCTCAAATTATGGCCGGTGGATGGAAGCGGAAGTGGAAGTAACTCCTTGGAACACCGCCAGTCAGGCCGTGTTACTGCCAAACTATCTGCCGACAGTCTGTTTTTGCTTGCGTCACTTCAAACGCAAAATTGCCATTCTATCCCAAGGAAGAGCGTAAAAGGCTGACTATTAAGCTCGAATAATTCTCGAGGATTATTTTCCTCTAACTGAAATAGTCTGCAAGAATCATTCCATCCTCACTTTTCCTAATTAAAAATTGGGGTGAAAGGAAAACGGACTGCCGACAAGCAGTTTGGGCATGTCCCCGTGGAGCCAACAGGTGGTGTAAGCTGCCGCCCAATTAGAACGCCTCATCCCCCGAGCATGGTGCGTGCACCGGCCGCTTGGTACAGTCTTTCCGTGGAGAAAGTCCATACCCTCTGGGCAGGGTTCCAGAGTGCGCCACCGTCGACTCATCCCAAGCACCACCGTGGCCAAATGAGGCAACGCTGGGAAGGCTGAAATCGGGAAGTGGGAAGCGCCTAGTGGTCTCGCGTCAACTCCATCTACACCCCGATAGTCTCGGATAAAGTGCCGTAGCCCTGGCTGCCATAGACACAGCATGAACTAACGCGACAGCAGGTGGAGGAAGCCAAGAATGATGCCACTTGCCAGCCAGTGAAAGGAAGCACTGCAGGACCACAAAGGCCAGAATTGCCGTCCAGTGGTTGTCGGTAAAAGCCGAGAACATGGGATACTACTGATCTGTCACTATCCCCAATGAGCCTAACGCAACTTTTTCGATTGTGTATTTGCCTGTTCAATATATTTCCAAAAGGCCTACCTCGCTGTGCATCAGCTGATCACTAACTCGGTGTTCACCAAACGCTATCTCTGTGTTAGCCCTCAACTACAAATCACAAGTGACACTCGTGCCGTCCATTACGATCCAGAAAGCTCAAATACGAGTCTGGCATGTGTTTCGGTTTTGGAGCATGCAACAATGTTTGGCTAGGACGCATACGGAGGTGATCCATAGCATACTTTTTGTCCATTCGAAAGAGAACAGCCTACAAATCCAAAAACTAAAGAGGCTGTCCTCAGTGCCAGGCTCCCCTCACCTGACTCTGGCGACAAGTCTCCTCAGCTTCGGCGCTTGGCTTAGCAGAGGGGTTGGGGAGAGCAAAGCTGGCCAGGGTCTCCCTTAGCAGCGCCTGGCTTCGGCGCGGCATCAGCTGCCACTGGTGTTCCAGGTGCTGGATCAGCAGCCTGCACAGTCGCCAGTTTCTTCTGTATGAAAGGTGTCCCTTGGTCCCCTCAATAATGCCCCTCAACAGTTCCCAAAGATGCCCTTTAATCCCAATAGTTCCCAAATCTTCTCCCCAACAGCACCCATCAGTTGTACCCAATGGCACCCTTCAATATGTCTAAAAGTGCCCTTCAATTGTTCTGAAAGGTGCCCCTCAATTGTTTTTGAAAGGTGCACCTCAAGAGTGCCCATCAATAGTTCCCAAATGTGACCCTCGATAGTTCCCAAAGGCATGTCTTAGTAGTCACCAAAGGTGTCCCTCAGCTCCTTCAGTTGTTTCGAAAAGTACTTTTTAATAGCAGTGAGCACTAAGTTCCCAAATGTTCCCCTCAATAGTGGTCATCAATATTTCCTAAAGGTGCACTCAATACCCTCAAAAGTACCCCTCAATTGTTCCTAAAGGTGCCTCATACTAGTTCTCAAATGTGCCCCTCAACAGTTTTCAAAGGTGCCCCTCAATAGTGCCCATCAATAATTCTCAAAAATGCTTCTCCCCAAAGGTGTCCTCAGTCTTCTCAATTGTTCCCAAAAGTACCTTCTCAAAAGTCGTAACCCCATTGAGTTCCAAAATGCGCCACCAAGTAGTGTTTGTCAATAGTCCCCAAAGGTACACTCAACACTGTCAAAAGTACTACCCCTAAATTGATCCTAAAGGTGCCCCTCTTTGCTCTCAACAGTTACCAAAGTGCTCCTAATTCCCACACTACTCTAACAGTGTATCTCAACAGTTTTCTAATGGTGCCCCTTAACCTTTTGAACAGTGCCCATCAATAGTTCCCAAAGGTGCCCCTCAGCCACCTCAATAGTGTCCCTTAACAGTTCCTGAATGTGTCCCTCAGTCCATTCAATTGTTCCCAAAGTATCTCTCAATAGCAGTACCCATCAATGGTTGCAAAGTGTGCCACTAAATAGTGTCCATCAATAGTCCTCCAAAGGTGCACTCAATACCACCAAAAGTACACCTGAATTGTTCCTTAAAGGTGCCCCTCTATGCTCTCAATAGTTCCCAAGGTGCCCCTACTTCCCACAATAGTTATCAAAGGCACCTCTCTAGTTCCCCTCAACACTTCTCAAAGGTGCCCTCAACCTCTGAACAGATGCCCCTCAATCAGTTCCCAAAGATGCCCCCCTCAATCCCCTCAATGAGCAGTCTGTTCTCATCTGAACAGGAGAAAGGCACCGACCAGAGCCTGGTTTCTGTTAGCTTTAAAAACACCAGTGACGCAGTGGCTAGCCATTTGTACAAGGTAGTGGCTTTCAGAAAGACCCCTTTGCACTGAGTAGCCAGCTGCTAGCATCCATACGACACTCTATTCCCGAATTTTCTTTCGACTCACTGACCCCGCTGCGGATGGCAGTTTTAACGGTGCACGTCCCGTTACGGCTTGGGTGGCTTAAGACTGCCTAGTCAAAACCAGCAGACACCGAGTCAAGGAGGGAAGTATGATATGAATAAGGTAATAGCAAGGACCAGAGGGCATCGTGTGAGTGGTCTTTCTCTATGATGCACAACTGTCGCATGCGACACCAGCCTAGGTTGCGGGCAGGCTGTGGGCCACGGTGCAAGATACACATAGGTGTAGATACACGGCACAGCGAACGCTGCCACACAATCAACCAGATAAAGTCCTGTTGGTGCACGCCCCAATAGCCTATAAAAATAAACAAACAAAAATGGAGTAAAATGTCCCAATGCTATGACACCTCTGCATATTTGCTTTCAGCTCGATGCGTGTGCTCTGTCCTTGACGGATGGTGCCCTGAACATCCAGACCAGAGATCTCTCCGCCTCAATGCGTTCATAAAACTGTTCTTGCCGCAGTTAAGATAAGGGTCAATGATGAAGCTGTGTCTAAGCAATGCACGTAGCAGCAAAAGCCATGTTCTACACGACACGACACACCCAGAAAACGACCTTAAAAACAGACACGTCTCCCATAGAGAAGCATGAAAACCGGGCTCGCAAGAGGAAACCACTAGCCGATCATCCAAGAGTTATCTGGTGGCTGCGACGCGCGCAGTGTTCACACCTACATATACCTTACACCGTGGTCACGGGCACCCACCTAGATGGCACCAGCTGCAGCTGGTAGTGGGTGGACCTCCACACACGGTACGTCTGCTCATCCTGGCTCAGGCACTCCACGAGGCTCGACAAGAGCTGCACAAAGAAAAGCCGGAATCGGACGAAACCTTCTCAGAGACAGGACGGGCGGGTCCCACAACTTCTAGCATTTGTAGAGATGCGGGTTGCCTAAGCAAACGTGCCAGAATTGTAATCCATTCACCACTACAACTGCTTTCGCTTACACCATGGCACCGACCTTGTCTGGTAAGACCGGTGTTGACTGAAATGCGAGACAGTAAGCCAAACGTTTGACCATCAAGAAACACTCAGCAGTCGTGACGAAGAAAGTTCTTCCTCATAAACAGTGGTCTGCAACAGCTAGAGAAACGATTTACTGCCGCTAACGTCTTTGTTTTTGCTTTCCGCTTAGTGGACTTAGTGACCTTCCCAATGCATAACCAGCGAAGCCCCAAGTCACCGACAGGCACAACGCTAGTCTCAAAAGAAAAAGTTTTATTTTCTTAGCAGCTGACACGTTTCGGGAAAACAAGACGTATTATCAGATAGGGGCACTAATTTACACGTCATGCAGGGGATGTTTCTTACCCGGGGTGTTCATCGGCACACTCCAGTACGAGCGCCGAAGTGGGAAAAACTCGGTTTTGACGAAACGCACTCGGCTCTGGGCCAACAACTTACCTCGGCATCCAGGCTGGAGTGCCGCTTATTTCCGCCGAGGCGTCGCAGGTACGAGGGAAAGTACTTCGTGGAGCACCTTTTCACGCCGTCTGCATAGCTGAGTTCCTGCACGGGACACAGCTCTTAACGGGAAGAAAGCCCAGCAACATTTGCTCCTAGAGTGGTACCACCCATCGTCGTCGTCACTCCCAGCGTACAACCCAGTTACAATCATATTCAAACTGTTCTTAGGTTCACTGATGACACCGAGACTAAAGCCTGGTTCGCACTTGCATTTGCTTAGGACTAAGGTCTTGCACTGTCTTAGGACGAGAGAACACACTGGCACCACCTATTAGGTTGCCCTGGAACTGCATTTCACTAGAGCGAAGGTTTTGCCCTATTTGCGAAATCAAATGTATTACCTATCTATGAGGAAACGGTAGTTTATAACATGGTCAAAAGTTTTTCAACCAATAAAAGAAGACAAAAAAAGGGAACATATGAGAATCCCCTTCACGGCTACGCAATAGATGGTGCCAGCGTGTTCTCTCTGTAAGAGATGACGAGAGGGTGCAAAGCACTCGGGCGTAAGCCCTCACAAGTGTGTGAACCAGCCTCAAGCATTGACTCATAAGGCTCGCCATAAAAGCAAATGCTCAACTCTAAAGGGTTCCACGCAGTTTACCAGTTGTGTTGTTCAGAGCCCGTGCAGACGTGATCAGAATTATTGTGTAGACTGCACAACCTGGGTAGCTGGCCCACCTTGAACTTGTAGTAGAGTGCCAGCAGGGTCTCCTGCTGCTTGGGAGAGACCGGCAGCGAGCCCCCAAATGCCAGGTCCAAGATGGCGAAGAGCTGGCGCACCCCTTGGTCCCCAAGGCCTGCCACCTTGCTCGGGTGCCTCCTGCAAACGCAATCTCTCTCAACGGGGAGCGTGGCGGCAGAGGGGAGTCCCGTCGGACGTTGCACGAATTTGACGGGGTGGGCCACGTTTCGAGATATTACGGTGTACGGTCGAGCCCCACTATATCGAACTCGGATATTTCGCATTATTGTCTACTTCGAAAGTTGACACATCCTCTCAAAAATTTCACGTAAAAGCGGAGGAGCCTCGTGCATCTGTATCGAACTCCCACCACGCGGGACGTTTAATATGATCGGACTATTTTGAGATCCCTATTGAATTCGATACATTTGGATCTGACTGCACTGATGAGTTAGTGAGCTTTAGTTGGTCAAATTGCAGCTGAGTACCTTATATAGTTGCGCTAAGTCGACCAATTGGTCCTCATCACCAGTGGATGCTGCACTCTCGAAACACTGGACAACTCCGAATGCCAAACAAAAAGAGGCAACACTGACGATCATGTACTAAGGTTGCATCGTTCACGGTCGCACCACGCTGAATTCTTTCAGCCGCAACGGACAAACGATGTATCGTACAGCCAGCCTTGGGCTGCTAATTTCCCTAAGAAAAACGTGCAAACACACGGCGTGCCCGGCAGACACCTTTCGCATTGGGCAATCTTTCGCATTGGGATCATACCTCTCAAGAGGTGGCCACTGCTCATGCTTCACAGCTAATAAAAGCATGAGCACGGGTCAATACTCTGCGCAATTGGACCACAAAAAGCTGCAGGGGGTAGAGGGGGAAGGAGATCAAGGTGACTACTCACTCTAGCAGGTTCGAGAGGTAGTCCACCACCAAGGCTGCGTAGGGGCGGACCCCGGCCACAGGCAACAGTAGATCCCATCCACACTAAAAAAATAAAAGTAACCCATCCTGAATGCTTGATGAAAAACAGAACTTCGCTGGACCCCAATAGCTAGACAGCAGCAAATAGGTGATGCGCCGACAGCTTA
>JAZHYW010049548.1:0-11992 GCA_037355805.1 Ixodes ricinus | reverse complement strand
GCCACAGTTTCGGTTACGTGTTCTGGTCGTTCCAAGATAGAGAAGGAACAAGGAAAGAACTTTCGCTCCTGTTTTGGAAGACCATGTACAACACTGCTTTTAAGATTTCAACCAGTCACTATTACCACGGAGCACCAAACCACCGAAGGAGTGCCGCCCACCTGACCAGGAGCAAAGAGAGCCACACGAGCAATCCGAGCAGCATGGCTTGAGAACCGATGGTTATCTGGACCGGCCGGAGCAGGCAGCGCAGACGGTACGCCACGGTTCCCTGCCGGTGCTCCAGACGGCGCTGGCGCTCATCGAGCGAGCGTCGCTCCTCCTCCAGTGCGAGCAGCCGCTCGGCGTCAGTTGAGTGACGTCCGCCGCCCATGCTGCCACGCAGCTGCAAGGCGGAGCCCGTGCTCAAGCCACGCACTCGGCCGTCCTTGAAGGCTGGTTCACACAGTTGCGACGGCTTACAACCTCTTACGATGAGAGAACAGCTGGTGCCATATATCGGCTAGCCGTAAAACAGTTTCCTTATTAAATTTCTTTTAAAGCAGCATTCTTTTTTTTTTGCTCAAAACGGTTTTGACAATGTTATAAACGACCATTATTTGTAGATGGTAAGCGCATTGGATCTCACAAATACTGCAAAACCTTAGCTCTAGAGAAAGGCAGTTCTAGGGTCACCTCATAGATGTTCCCTCGACGTAAGACGTTACATGAACTCTGTTATGAGTCAACGCAAGTGTGTCAACGGGCCTTTAGATAGGCAGCAACTCAGGGACGACTAGGACAACCTGAAGGAAGTCTAGGACGACCTCAAGGACGACTTCTAGGAGGACCTCAAGGACAATGTCTAGGACGACCTCAAGGATAACTTCTAGAAAGACCTCAAGGACGACCTTAAGGACGACGTCTAGGAAGATCTCAAAGACGACTTCTAGGATGACTTCTAGGATGATGCCTAGAGAAATTCAACCTTTTCACTCTGGTGAAAACCAGAGTGGAGAGGCTGGAAAGGTTGCTGCCATCAATGAGCGACGGTGGCAACCAGAAAACCGGCAAGCTGGTTGTCTGGTTGTCGCCGTCGCTCATAGATGGCGGTAGCTGCCTGGAGCTTTGTGTCGACATTTGTTTGTCCACGGACACGATACTGGGAAACAAGCCCTTAACAGCTCCGCCGTAAAATTTTAACTCTGTGGAAACAGACCGAGGCTGCCATCCAGCACGAGAGAAGAACACCCACCTTGTTCCGCAAAGTGTCGATCTGCGCGTCCAGGGAAACCAACTGGTCTGCCACGCTGCTTCGCTCCTGCGACGTGCTCAGACTGCCCGCAATCAGCCCCACTGGCAGTGCGGCGAGCCCACAGCCCTGATGAGAAGCAGCCGGTGCACAAACATCGTGCTCGTTGCAAGGGCTCATTCGTCACAGATTTGCCAACGTAAAAATAGAGGGTGCGCCCGGTGAATCTTACGCTGCAAAACAAGCCAGAAAAGTTGGCGCCTGCCCGCTGAAAGCTCAAACTTTCTACGAATGTGCATCGAGGTGGCGCATTTCACCCCGTGAAGATTTGAGGCGTAGCTTTCTTCCTGTAAAAACGAGAACAACACACTTGCCAAAATCAATGGCGGGGGATTAGCAGACGACCGAATTGGCGATGCTGTTAACTTGTGGTGCAACCTCCCGAAAGGAACAGGGAGCAGATGAAGCACTGTGTTGTCTGCATGCTGCGCCTACTGAGAGATGGCGCCACGAGTTACAATATTCGTCAGCTCGGTCGTCTGCGAACGTGCTCGCCGCTGACTTTAGCAAGTCTGTTGATCTCGTTTTTTACAGAAACCGAACTATCCTGGAAATTTTCCGAGGTAAAATGCGCCACCTCAATGCATATTCGGTGAAAGACTGAACTTACTGTGTGCAGGAGCCGATATTTCTGGCATAAGATCCACTGGGTACACCCCATATGTCATTGTGAATGTGAAATAAAAGAAAAACAAGACCACCCACCGTGTAGAAGATCATCACGAACATGCCAACCAGCGTGAGCAAAGACACGATGAAGCTCAGGGCATCTTCTCCTCCTACGAGAACCAAAACAGAGTTGAGTGAAGGCTGTTCAAAGCCCGACTAAACTGTGTCTTCGTAGTGAAAGTATGTTCACTTGCGAAAGAACACAAGTGGCAGTCTTGCTACGGAGCATAAAGTAAGAGGACATGAGGTAGGTGAGAAAAAGAGAATAGCTACCATGAAATTCTGTATGGACACTCTGCCTCGAGAGATTGCCCACCCTGTATTTTTGACTGAATATTTGTAACATAAAAATTCCGAATCATCGCCCACCATTGGATATCACACAATGTCAGACAGGAATATCGTTAACCGCGCAGTGCTGCGGTACTGACAATGGATGCTTAACGGCCACAGAAAACAAAGCAACAGCACGAGTAAACTATTCTAACCATACAACATTTTGACAATACTTTTTAGACCTAATAATCACTCTGGATTACAATCATGGGACAAATGATTTACCCTGGAATACAACACTGCGGCCTCCAAAATACATAAATGCGCACCAAGCAGAAAAAAAGCATATTCACTTTCTCTCCAAAGTTTATAACTCAAAAATCAACCGATTAAGAAAGGTTGATTGCAATAAAAGCATTTAAGGGCCACTGAAAATAATTTTTTTTTAAAACAGACTAGTAGGGTGTCAGGAAAATTAATTGTCATAAGGAAGTTTTTTTAGAGCAATATTGATGGCGCGAGACAGGATTTAGATGGTAGTCACCTCCTTTCCATTTGTTTTCTTCTCTCGGCATTTCGGGCACGTGGAGGAGAGGTGGATAGGCTTCGTATTCACGTTGAGGTGGACAGAGTGTATGACCATTCCGCGACGTCATGGACTTTGCGCGTAGAATTTAAAATAAATCTATTGATTGCCCGGCGCTACTAATTTTTGTTAAAATTCTGCTGTTGCATCTCTAAAGACAGCCTACCCCTTCTTTTTCACCATTGATCTCTTCATCTTGGGTGGGCATTCTTATGAAATTTCTGGTAAATACTATAATATGTGACTTTACGGTAAATACTATAAGTGTTGGCTTCATTATGCACAAAGGTGCAAATAAGGCGGTGCTCCCTTATTCCTTCGAAGTGCGTGGCTTTTTGTCGAGGCACGCCATTGTGGTGTGCACAGGGGCAAGGACGTCCTGTCCGCACACCCGCAAAAATTGATGGTCACCAATAAAACTGGCTTTTTCCGGCCTAAAGAGTCTGGCTAAGCTCGCCGTCAGAAGCGAAAGAATAGTGCTGGAGGACCCTAACACGCTTTTCGTCAATATAAGAAACGTGGCAAGTGGCAGTGCCACTTCTGTGCTTCGACATCTATTGGAAGTAGCTGAAACTTACAGATAAAAAGCTATTTTATTAAAGAACTGCTTCACAGTGGATGCGTGCACTTGACGAGCATGCATCCATATTCATACGTAATATCACGTGTCGTTGCCCAGCCCCGAGTCATCGCCCCACCCACTTTTTGGGCAAATATCGATTTCTCAAAAAACACGGTGATCGCCCACCCCTACAAATACCCCAATGCAGACTCCACGATCCATGAACATTCATCCCACCCGAATGACGCGGTCGCGGACCTTACGGTTGGCAGACGTCCGTGAGAAAGTAAAATGAAAGAGGGAAAGACACCTCTCTTTGTTTACGCATTTCCTCCCCGATTTCTGTGAACCCGAAGTCGTAGTACATGCATGCGAAAGGAAAATGATAGAGATAACAGAATGAAACTTTGTTTTGATTCCAAAAAGGTTTGTTCGGATAAAAATACAAAGTCGGAAAGATAACACAAGCAGTAACTCATTCAGGGATCGTGAGGTCAGCGAGTGCTCCATATCCTGGAATGTAACCGCGGAGTGTAAGGTCAGCATGTCTCCACCGAAAGGTCACCACGAACCTGCTCCTTCTCCTGGAACGTCGCAACCGCAGTTGGTAAGGTTGTGCAATGTTTAAGACAAAGCCAATGGGTAAATAAAGATTTGCTAGAATGCCGCACACAGTCGTTAGTAGAGCGTCCCAATTCGAGCTCCGTGTTTGTGGTTCCGTCCATGCCACGCAGCAATGCCGTTTCAACCCGCATTGGTAGCACGCCGCGCACGGACAGACGCATGTATGCACAAAACAAGAAAGTTGCGCAAGAGCCTGTTCCTTGCGATTGACAATTGGCGCCCAACTTGGCCCGACGCCAAAGTGTCTGCCAACGCATTCGCCGGCTTTCTAGCTTTCCCAGCATCGCTCTTCGTCATTTCTTTCGTCCGCTCGCTCGCTCGCTGGTTGCACATGGTTGGTTTTTACATTTCCTTGCTAATTTTTTTTACTACTATTGACTGAAGAGAACATGGCGGTGTTAGAAGCATGCTTTATGGAACAAATGTTCGCACGTAGCCATGGCAGTGTTCATCGCCCATATGCAAGCAACAAACTTTGCGATAGTAAAACATTCTTTCATGAACATTTCTTGCATAAAACAATGAAACTAATCAAAGTTTTGAGTTTGATGTATCTTTTGTGCAGCTACACTAGATACATACAAAAAAATGGGCCTTATTTTTTTTTTTAGCTTTTTCAACATTTTTGTGCTTGCCCACCGTCTCGGTGGGCAAGCAAAAAAAGTGTCTTGCTTGAAATCATGGCCCACCCCACTTTTTTTATGAATTTCAGGCGGCAGGGGGGTGGGCGGTGACTCGGGATGTTACGGGAAAAGTTTCCGATTTGGCCTCAAGGTCGGTGCTAAAAACTAAACAACAAAAGAAGTCTCACTGTTTGCAGACAGCTCGTGAACCAGGAATTCTATCTTTTCCCATTCCGTGCTGTTTTGGGGTGGCGTCGTGTGCATCGGGATCACCGCCCTAAAAGCCACGTCGAAAAAAAAAAACAATATATCACACTATGATCGAAGCATAGCTCGCATTCACGAGGCAATGTGCTTTCCTCACGGGGCTTGATGGCAAGCAAAGAAAAATTTGCCGCCAGAAAATGAGGCCGAGTAAACAAGCCAAGCTGCAGCCACGTTGATGGCACACTGTGCATCCACAAGAGAATGACGGCACAGGACTTGCAAGGTACAGGGAGCGGCCGCAAGAACCGGCACATTTTGGCACACCTTACAAAATTTGAATTCCAGACGTACAGTTAACAACAATACGAAAGACCCACGTGACGAGACAGTTTCAGGCGGCCTTCCTTGATTCGTTTTGGCCAGGTCCATATTGATTGTGGTGAGAAAATGAATGCACACTTGTTCTCTTACCTCTCTAACAATAAAGGGCCTCTGACCAAAGCGTGCTTAGCACCACCGCATAAGCTGCCCAGGTAAATGGGTCTTTCATATTGCGAGAGACTGTATGTACCTGGAACTGGGGGCATGAACAAAATACAGAAAGAAGTTTTACGCCTCTTTTTATTAAGAGCTCAGTCCAGATGTAGCGCTATCTTAAATAATGAAGCAAAAACAGCGGCCGTGCACTTTCTATGTCCTACATCATCTTGATCGTCGTCTGCACACTGGTTTGCGAGCTCGCTCCCGGGTGACTTGCTGAATGCAAAAATGCCGAGAAAGCCATAGTAGAGGCTGGCAATGAGCAGGATCATCACCCTTCGTGTTTCAGATTTCGCTACGTCCGAGTTGAGCTCTAAAAGAATAGACAAAGACCTTTTTTGTAAAAATGACATTGGACGTTTGCAAGGCAGGCAAAATGTGCTGGTCCTTACCACCACTCCCTCTATAAAAGGCCCACCCCCAGTGAGATATGCAACAAACTTGGTGCTACTGAAGTTTGCCACGGAAGAACTTGGCTGCACACCGATGGAACATGCACATAACAACTCTAATGTAATTGGCAATACCCGAGCCCATTTCGTCGAGGATGTTAAAATTCATTTGATGTACTTCTAACATAATGCCAGCCATGACGTAAATTAAAAGTAAAAGTAACCTTGAGTATTAAAAATATTATTGAGAAAAGCAGACGCATTTGCACTGTTTGTGGCATTCGTTGATGGATGTTTCATTCGTCGACACATTTAACAAAAAAAAAAGGTTTATAAAGTCTGGGATAAAGCGACGAGGCACTACACACATACATCAACCCGACAACTGCTCAGTCCATCAATATCAATCAAGCGACTCTATAGTTCTCCCTCCAATGAAGACAAACCAGCCCTAACACAAAACTGTCCCACAAACTACAAACAGGCCGTGTGAATCTACTGCCTCGTTTGTAACACTTCGGGGCCTGGTACGCATCTCCGACCGATGTGTTTTGCATCCCATTGGTCCCGTGTGGTCCCGAAGCGACAACAAACGACGCCACAGAAGCCGGAGGCGTCGGATATTGCAATCTCAACGGTTGGGCGTAGAAGTTCAGAAAAAGTGTCGGAGACGCGTTCCAGGCGGCGCAGTATCACCGAGACCCGAGACTTCTGTTGGCGTGGTGAGGACACTCACCCGAGAGTGAGCAGCACGACAGCCACTAGGAGGAAGATGCTGGTATACTTGAAGGCGGCGCAGGCACGCTGCGGAGCAAGAACGTCGCTGTAGTCACTGACGGCGCGAAAACGGCGCAGCGTGTCTTTCGATTGCACGCCTTCCGCCGTGCTTTGGTTGCATGCGCGCTCAAGGTGCACGAGACGTTGAAGCATTGTGGAAGGTAGGAAGCTCACGCTGGAGACGGGACGACTCAAGCTCTTCTTTGTTGTTCTCAGCTTGTCGATTACTATGTGCTTGTTGCTTGGTGTGCACAATTGCTCGTATTTTTTTTAATTGTATTACCTCCACTGCGTCACCCTCTATCGAATGTGCTCAACTGACGGTTCATAGGAATTGCCTACGACAGATATTTCGCGGGCAAGTGCCACTGCAGCTATGACAGATTACTTCGGAAACTAGGATGATTTTCTTTGTTTAAGAGACGTTGTTTAAACAATTTATTGTTCTTACATGGTTGGTTGTCAAAGCAGCTGTTGATTCGATTCATTGCTTTTTTCAAGCACTGTTTTCTTTCACGTCTCCTATCGATCTAGTCACTCTCTATTCCTTTTTTATACCTCAGTTTTGTTCCATACTTCACCAATTGCAACACTGCAACTCGAACATAATGAGGTAGGACAAGCTGTAATAGGCATTTTTTTGTGACACAAACACTTTTCGACGAAAAATCGAGCCACTAGTGTGAGCACGATTATGTTTTGCTCGTCTTTTTTTCTGCCTTGTACGTGTTTCTTTTTTCTATTTCTAGGACAATGTACAACGTTTTAGGCTTAGTGCTGTCTGTGGACACATCAAAATAAAGACAACAATAGCGGGGGTTCTCAAGCAGCCTCGAGGAACCCTCACCTCCCTTGACCGATAGCCGAAGAACCCGCAAACAATAAACTTACTAAAAAGTGTTTAGTTCACAGTCAAGCATAGGCGGGTGGCTTAGATCTGCTAAAATACAGCTTAAACTGGGAAAACACCTCACCCAATGGCAGGAACGGCCGACAAAATTTTTGAGTTCGGAATTCAGTGACTACAGGATATAGCTCGCCAACACAGCTATACTCCATCCTCCATCTCAGACAAACCCATCCAAGTTCAAGGGTCAACAATCGTTAGCACACTGGCCAACCCCACTCCGTTCACTGCTTTCAATGCCACAACATGTGCACAATGCTTAACAAGGACGATTGGCTCTGTAACACGATCCAACCTCGGTGACATTTTCTTGGTCTATACGTTTTACCGGCTGTTATTTCCACGATTATGCGCAATATTTACGTTGCGAGTCTCGTTTTGAGTTAGGAGTGATTCTCAAATGTGCTTCTATTTTGAGACGTCGACCCCAAAATAGAAGCATGTGACCGAGTCACTCAAAGAGTCGTGCAACGTAAATATATTGCCTCAATTTGTTACTTTTATTCTCGGAAAAAACTTTTTTTCCAACATACGTGTCCTACCTGCACACACACACAAAAATGTCTTTTCTGGGAGTTTAGTGTCCCCTAAAGGGCCGTGCAACAATATTAAGTAGCAATGTTTCTCACATTCCACAAGCTTACTGGCACTCGTGGGACACAAGTGTACCTGCACGCAGTGGCACTGACCAAGAAGCTTCTTTGTTGCGCGTAATTGCGAGACGTTTTCCTTCAGTCTCTTCTTCACAAAACTTGACAACAATGTTATGAAGATTGAATTGTTAGGAATACGAACCCCAGGATTTTGTCGTCGAGCTTCGCCATTCCCCCGGTGACCATACTTAGGTGCGGCTCCCACATGGGATACGAGCACGGCGGAAGTTTCAATTCGGGCACGTGACAATGAATGCCTCAACAAGCGCTCAGGGGTTTTGGTTCAGGTCGTGGCTCGTGCCCAATCGCCAGAATGATGGGGATTGCCGAACCTTAACAACACGAGTAACATGGCGCATGCCAGGTGCTTTGCAAACCCCAGCGCGTCGTTACAATAAATATTGGCGGCATATCATCGGCTCCTGGTCACATGGTCACCTGTTCTGGTTGCGAGATGAGGGGGTGTGTGCCGCTCGTTTTCCATAGTTTATTTGCGACTGCCCTCGCACGAAAAGAAGAACTGACATGCGATTAATAGGTTATGAATGTCAAGGAATAATATTAAGCTGTATCTACTGAAAGTACGAAAATTCTTGCATCGACCGCGAGGACTGCACGACCCCGACCCCCTCACCGTGCTGGCGCTGTTCTCCAGAACGTCGTCCTTCTCCTCCGAGAAGAAGTAGGCGAAGGGCAGCACAAGGAAGCCCAAGACCAACAGCAGCCCGTACAGCACTGCGCCAGAGCACCGCAATCGGAGGACATCGGAATAGAAATGATGCGATAGCAAGCGGGGCCAAGCGGCAGAAACGAGACACACAACCCACGACACAACATCACATCTCTCTCTCTATTTCGCAAGATTTGTGCGGCATCTTGCGGACAGCTCGTGAACCAGCAGTACAAACCGTGACTGCGTCGCATTAAGGCCCGTTCACACACTCGCGTTCGCTTAGGACCGAGCTCTCGTGATCTCATCAGACGAGAGAATGCACGGGTAACCTGGCGCCATCTATGAGGTGACCCTGGAACTGCATTTCACTATAACATAGGTTTGTTCACGTATTTGTGAGATCAAATGTATGTACTATTTATCAGAAATGGTCGTTTATAAATATTGTCAAAAGTTTTTCAAGCCAAAAAGGAAAGAGTGATTTGTAAAAAGAATCGGAAATAAACGAAAAGTGTTCTGCGGCTACCCATAGATGGCGCCAGTGTGTTCTGTCGTCGTGAGCAGTCGCAAGTGTGTGAACCAACCTTTAGGCCTTCTATGCACAAGTACTCGTGTAAACTGGGTCGGTTGCGAGGCTATGTTCTTGTGCATGTGCGCTTGGTAGTAATGCACCGATATCGCGAGATTGTGTGTAGTCTCTGCATTTAGGACGTTTAATGCACATTCTTCGATTTTCATGCACGGCTTCTCCACTCACTACGATCCAATTGGCCGATTTCACTTACAGTAAAACCTCGTTAATTCAACCCCCGCTAACTCTGGAACTTCGGATAATTTGAACTGCCGATCCGGTCCCGTCAAACGTATATATTAGTCAATGGCAGCAAACGCTCATTAATTCGGAGAGAACACGGCGCGCTATGGTTAATCGGACGACTTCGGCAGGTGGCGCTAGCTGACCGTCCGTTCCAAAGGGTATGACCGCTATCCATCCGAGGTGCACTACGTGGTTTTTCCGGTTTTCCCATGGTTCTTCGTTCTTCCGGTTCTCCGTGTTTCGCACCAGTTTTGCTCTGGATTGCCGTGCGTCAGCGCCGCTAATCTCCCCTGACATGGAATCGGCAGAAGCATAGCTGCAACGGAAAAAGAGTGGCACAAGTGACCGACGACCGGAATGGCAAAATCGCGATACGCGGTGCTATTGTTCCCCGAGCGCGCCGAGAGCGAGAGTGACAGTCACGTTCCATGCCTCAACCCGGGGTGGCCGGCAGAAAGCAGCCCATCCTAGAGCCCGCATTTTCACCTTATCCCTCAATATTTGCCGACCACCCCGCGTTGAAACATGCAACGTGACTGGCACTCTCGCTATCGGCGAGCTCAGGAAAAATAGCGCCGGGTGTCGCGACTTTGCCGCTCCGATCATCGGTCAGTAGTGCTACTCGTTTTCCGTTGCAGCTGTACCAGGCCAAGAATTTAGCAATGAAAGTGGAAATACCAACGGCCTTGAAGAACGGCGTCTCTCGACAACAAGTGAGGGAAAGTTACGACGTCAAGAGAGGCAGTTTGGCCACGTACGTGAAAATTGAGTCTGAGATCCTACAGGCTTTCGAGAGCGAAAAGAAAGCAGCTATGGAAAGCGGTGCACCCGAAACTGTGTCAAATCGTCAGCGCACGGGATGCGTAGGCTCCGACAGTGCGAGTGCTGTGGAGCACCTCGACCGCGCCAAGCAAAGTTGCCGTCTCCGCCCAAATGTCGTCCAGAAAGCAGGCGGTAATAACAGATTTCTTCTCAAAATAAAGGTATGTCACAGGGAAACATTTTCGCGCAGTTTTCTTTGTCCTTTCGATATTTCGACTTTCGGATAATTCGGACACTTTGGCCGGTCCCATGAGATCCGAATTAACGAGGTTTTACTGTACTCTGATAAACTCGTAGAGCGTGTACGAAGTAAACTTGAAGTTTTTACCAAACTAGAATGGCTTTATTTGTGCCACATTTCTGCGTTACCCCACAACAACCATTCCCTTGAACAACTTCAAAATTAAGGGCATCACGAGCGGAACCAATTATCGTAATTGTAGAACTTCACGGGCCCCTTCGCATGTGACAAGTTGCCCGGTTCGCCGTTACGAATCAGTAATTTAACCTTAGCAGAACGTCCTTCATTTTATTTCTCTACAAGGCTCACATTCTCAAAAGCGGGTTTTATAAAAATGGACGAGGAAAAAAGCCGACGACTCACCGTAGTAGCCAGTCAGCACCGTGGTCTCAATGGACTCCCGAGCGGGTGCCATTCACTGCCCAGTCCTGCAAGCGTCGTCGAGACAATGGCCTCTCGAATTACAGCACACACCCTCATCGCCACTTTAGTTTGTGCAACAATTGTCGTGGCATAATTTATTTCACAATCCCTGAACACTTTTGCTCAGGTATTACCCTTCTCTTCAAAATAAAGCAAACACCGTTTTGAAAAATAGACTGAAAGAATTTCTCAAATTTAATTTCACACCTGCATTATGTGGCAGTGGTATATTTCAGCAATAAACTCACCAGGTTCTATCGGGAGCTAATTTTTTTCTCACTGCAGAAGTCAAGTTAACATTGAATAAACCAGGGTACCCATGGTGCGACGTCGAATGGCGAGGGATGGGTGAACAATGTCACACCTTCACGCACACTTTTATTTCAATGGAAGTTTTGTTTCAGCAGTTTCAGCGAAATGTTGCACACCATATTTTGAGGCAGAAGGTTTCTAGAGCGCAGCTCTTAGGCGCCCGTTTCCGACTTGACCGGCGTAACCGCGCGGTGCATTATCGGACATTTCCCTACGATGCAGCGTGAGGGAGGAGGAGGAGAGGAGGAGGAGGAAGATAAGGGAAGAGGGGAGGAGGAGTGATGGGGAGGAGAGGAGGGGGAGGAGCTTGAACGATGAGGGGAGGAAGAGGAGGGAAGGAGGAGGAGTAGTAGGGAGGATGAGGAGGTGACGAGGAGGGTAGGAGGGGTATACCCTCCTCAGTACCCTTTCCCTCCTCCTCGTCGAAGAGCTGCGCTCTATACTTCATTTCACATTATCTCCGAGCGAGCCGCCAGAAGTGCGAGACCAGCGCTTTTGCGTTTCCCCCCAGCTCGCACGCCTTTCGAGCAAAGCCTGAACGCACAGAACTTTCGCGCTCGCGCTTACAGCTTTGCCTTCGCTCGCACATAAGGTGAA
>JAZHYW010049546.1:0-12976 GCA_037355805.1 Ixodes ricinus | reverse complement strand
CTCCTCATCCTCTCCTCCTCCCTCACGTTGCATCGCGGGAAGCGTCCCATAATGCACCGCGCCGTCATCCGGTCAAGCCGGAAACGGGGCGCCTAAGAGCTGCGCTCTAAAAACCTTCTGCCTCCAAAATATGTTGTGCAAACATTTCGCTGAAAACTACTGACACAAAACTTCCATCGAAATAGAAGTGTGCGCGCCTCGCTATTCGATGTGGCAACCATGGGTACCCTGGACGTGTTCAATATTAACTTGACTTGTGCAGTGAGAAGAAATCAGCTCCTGACAGAGACTCAGTGGGTTTGTTGCCTGAAATATACCACTGCCACATAATGCACGTGCGAAATCAAATTTGCAGACATCCTTTCTGTCTCGTTTTTCAAGACAGTGTTTGCTTTATATTGAAGAGAAGGGTAATACCTGAGCAAAAGTGTTCAGGGTTGTGAAATAAATAACGCCAACGAGCAATTGTTGCACAAACTAAAAGTGGCAATGATGGTGAGAGCTGTAACGCGAGAGGCCATTGTCTCGACGACGCTTGCAGGACTGGGCAGTGAATGGCACCGCTCGGGAGTCCATTGAGACCACGGTGCTGACTGCCTGCTACGGTGAGTCGTCTGCTTTTTTTCCTCGACCGTTTTTACAAAAAACGCATTTATGAGAATGTGCAAGTCTTTGAGAGAAATAAAATGAAGGACTTTTTCTGCTAAGGTTAAATTACTGACTCGTAACGGCAGAACCGGGCACCCATGTCACATGCGAAGAGGCCCTGTGAAGTTCTGCAATTACTATAATTACTATAATTGGTTCCGACTTTCGTTATGCCCTTAATTTTGAAGTTGTTCAAGGGAATGGCTGTTGCGGGGTAACGCAGAACTGTGGCACAAATGATTAGCCATTCTAGTTTGGTCAAAAGTTCAAGTTTACTGCGGACACGCTCTACGAGAGTTTACTGGAGTAGTGAAATCGGCCAATTGGATCGTAGCGAGTGGCTAGAAGCCGTGCACGAAAATCGAAGAATGTGCAGTAAGCGTCCTAAATGCAGAGACGACACACAATCTCGCAATATCGGTGCATTGCTACCAAGCGCACATGCACAAGAACATAGCCTCGCAACCGACCCAATTGCTACGCAGTACTTGTCACATAGAAGGCCTAAAGGTTGGTTCACACACTTGCGACTGCTCACGACGACAGAACACACTGGCGCCATCTATGGTCAGCCGCAGAACACTTTTCGTTTATTTCCGATTCTTTTAACAAATCCCTCTTTCTTTTTTGGCTCGAAAACTTTTGACAAATTTATAAACGACCATTTCTGATAAATAGTAGCATACATTTGATCTCACAAATACCTGAAAAAACCTATGTTATAGTGAAATGCAGTTCCAGGGTCACCTGATAGATGGCGCCAGGTTACCTCGTGCATTCTCTCGTCTGATGAGATCACGAGAGCTCTGGTCCTAAGCGAACGCGTAGTGTGTGAACGGGCCTTAATGCGACGCACTCACGGTTGTACTGCTGGTTCACGCAGCTGTCCGCAAGATGCCGCACAAATCTTGCGAAATAGAGAGAGAGATGTATGTTGTGTCATGGTTGTGTGTCTCGTTTGTGCCGCTTGGCCCCGCTTTGCTATCGCATCATTCCTATTTCGATGTCCTCCGATTGCGGTGCTCTGGCGCAGTGCTGTGCGGGCTGCTGTTGGTCTTGGGCTTCCTTGTGCTTCCCTTCGCCTACTTCTTCTCGGAGGAGAAGGACGACGTTCTGGAGAACAGCGCCAGCACGGTGAGGGGGTCGAGGTCGTGCAGTCCCTCGCGGTCAATGCAAGAATTTTCGTACTTTCAGTAGCATACAGCTTAATATCATTCCTTGACATTCATAACCTATTAATCGCATGTCAGTTCTTCTTTTCGTGCGAGGGCAGTCGCAAATAAACTATGGAAAACGAGCGGCACACACCCCCTCATCTCGCAATCCAGAACAGGTGACCATGTGACCAGGAGCCGATGATATGCCGCCAATATTTATTGTAACCACGCGCTTGGGTTTGCAAAGCACCTGGCATGTGCCATGTTACTCGTGTTGTTAAGGTTCGGCAATCCCCCTCATTCTGGCGATTGGGCACGAGCCACGACCTGAACCAAAACCCCTGAGCGCTTGTTGAGGCATTCATTGTCACGTGCCCGAATTGAAACTTCCGCCGTGCTCGTATCCCATGTGGGAGCCGCACCTAAGTATGGTCACCGGGGGAATGGCAAAAGCTCGACGACAAAATCCTGGGGTTCGTATTCCTAACAATTCAATCTTCATAACATTGTTGTCAAGTTTTGTGAAGAAGAGACTGAAGGAAAACGTTTCGCAATTACGCGCAACAAAGAAGCTTCTTGGTCAGTGCCACTGCGTGCAGGTACACTTGTGTCCCACGAGTGCCAGTAAGCTTATGGAATGTAAGAAACATTGCTACTTAATATATTTGCACGGCTCCTTTAGGGGACATTAAACTCCCAAAAAAGACATTTTTGTGTGTGTGTGTGCAGGTAGGACACGTGATGTTGGAAAACAAGTTTTTTCCGAGAATAAAAGTAACAAATTGAGGCAATATATTTACGTTGCACGACTCTCTTGAGTGACTCAGTCACATGCTTCTGTTTTGGGGTCGACGTCTCAAAATAGAAGCACATTTGAGAATCACTCCTAACTCAAAACGAGACTCGCAACGTAAATATTGCGCATAATCGTGGAAATAACAGCCGGTGAAACGTATAGACCAAGAAAATGTCACCGAGGTTGGATCGTGTTACGAGCCAATCGTCCTTGTTAAGCATTGTGCACATGTTGTGGCATTGAAAGCAGTGAACGGAGTGGGGTTGGCCAGTGTGCTAACGATTGTTGACCCTTGAACTTGGATGGGTTTGTCTGAGATGGAGGATGGAGTATAGCTGTGTTGGCGAGCTATATCCTGTAGTCACTGAATTCCGAACTCAAAAATTTTGTCGGCCGTTCCTGCCATTGGGTGAGGTGTTTTACCCAGTTTAAGCTGTATTTTAGCAGATCTAAGCCACCCGCCTATGCTTGACTGTGAACTAAACACTTTTTAGTAAGTTTATTGTTTGCGGGTTCTTCGGCTATCGGTCAAGGGAGGTGAGGGTTCCTCGAGGCTGCTTGAGAACCCCCGCTATTGTTGTCTTTATTTTGATGTGTCCACAGACAGCACTAAGCCTAAAACGTTGTACATTGTCCTAGAAATAGAAAAAAGAAACACGTACAAGGCAGAAAAAAAGACGAGCAAAACATAATCGTGCTCACACTAGTGGCTCGATTTCTCGTCGAAAAGTGTTTGTGTCACAAAAAAATGCCTATTACAGCTTGTCCTACCTCATTATGTTCGAGTTGCAGTGTTGCAATTGGTGAAGTATGGAACAAAACTGAGGTATAAAAAAGGAATAGAGAGTGACTAGATCGATAGGAGACGTGAAAGAAAACAGTGCTTGAAAACAGCAATGAATCGAATCAACAGCTGCTTTGACAACCAACCATGTAAGAACAATAAATTGTTTAAACAACGTCTCTTAAACAAAGAAAATCATCCTAGTTTCCGAAGTAATCTGTCATAGCTGCAGTGGCACTTGCCCGCGAAATATCTGTCGTAGGCAATTCCTATGAACCGTCAGTTGAGCACATTCGATAGAGGGTGACGCAGTAGAGGTAATACAATTAAAAAAAATACGAGCAATTGTGCACACCAAGCAACAAGCACATAGTAATCGACAAGCTGAGAACAACAAAGAAGAGCTTGAGTCGTCCCGCCTCCAGCGTGAGCTTCCTACCTTCCACAATGCTTCAACGTCTCGTGCACCTTGAGCGCGCATGCAGCCAAAGCACGGCGGAAGGCGTGCAATCGAAGACACGCTGCGCTGTTTTCGCGCCGTCGGTGACTACAGCGACGTTCTTGCTCTGCAGCGTGCCTGCGCCGCCTTCAAGTATACCAGCATCTTCCTCCTAGTGGCTGTCGTGCTGCTCACTCTCGGGTGAGTGTCCTCACCACGCCAACAGAAGTCTCGGGTCTCGGTGATACTACGCCGCCTGGAACGCGTCTCCGACACTTTTTCTGGAACTTCTACGCCCAACCGTTGAGATTGCAATATCCGACGCCTCCGGCTTCTGTGACGTCGTTTGTTGTCGCTTCGGGACCACACGGGACCAATGGGATGCAAAACACATCGGTCGGAGATGCGTACCAGGCCCTGAAGTGATACAAACGAGGCAGTAGATTCACACGGCCTGTTTGTAGTTTGTGGGACAGTTTTGTGTTAGGACTGGTTTGTCTTCATTGGAGGGAGAACTATAGAGTCGCTCGATTGATATTGATGGACTGAGCAGTTGTCAGGTTGATGTATGTGTGTAGTGCCTCGTCGCTTTATCCCAGACTTTATAAACCTTTTTTTTTTGTTAAATGTGTCGATGAATGAAACGTCCATCAACGAATGCCACAAACAGTGCAAATGCGTCTGCTTTTCTCAATAATATTTTTAATACTCAAGGTTGCTTTTACTTTTAATTTACGTCATGGCTGGCATTATGTTAGAAGTACATCAAATGAATTTTAACATCCTCGACGAAATGGGCTCGGGTATTGCCAATTACATTAGAGTTGTTATGTGCATGTTCCATCGGTGTGCAGCCAAGTTCTTCCGTGGCAAACTTCAGTAGCACCAAGTTTGTTGCATATCTCACTGGGGGTGGGCCTTTTTATAGAGGGAGTGGTGGTAAGGACCAGCACATTTTGCCTGCCTTGCAAACGTCCAATGTCATTTTTACAAAAAAGGTCTTTGTCTATTCTTTTAGAGCTCAACTCGGACGTAGCGAAATCTGAAACACGAAGGGTGATGATCCTGCTCATTGCCAGCCTCTACTATGGCTTTCTCGGCATTTTTGCATTCAGCAAGTCACCCGGGAGCGAGCTCGCAAACCAGTGTGCAGACGACGATCAAGATGATGTAGGACATAGAAAGTGCACGGCCGCTGTTTTTGCTTCATTATTTAAGATAGCGCTACATCTGGACTGAGCTCTTAATAAAAGAGGCGTAAAACTTCTTTCTGTATTTTGTTCATGCCCCCAGTTCCAGGTACATACAGTCTCTCGCAATATGAAAGACCCATTTACCTGGGCAGCTTATGCGGTGGTGCTAAGCACGCTTTGGTCAGAGGCCCTTTATTGTTAGAGAGGTAAGAGAACAAGTGTGCATTCATTTTCTCACCACAATCAATATGGACCTGGCCAAAGCGAATCAAGGAAGGCCGCCTGAAACTGTCTCGTCACGTGGGTCTTTCGTATTGTTGTTAACTGTACGTCTGGAATTCAAATTTTGTGAGGTGTGCCAAAATGTGCCGGTTCTTGCGACCGCTCCCTGTACCTTGCAAGTCCTGTGCCGTCATTCTCTTGTGGATGCACAGTGTGCCATCAACGGGCTGCAGCTTGGCTTATTTACTCGGCCTCATTTTCTGGCGGCAAATTTTTCTTTGCTTGCCATCAAGCCCCGTGAGGAAAGCACATTGCCTCGTGAATGCGAGCTATGCTTCGATCATAGTGTGATATATTGTTTTTTTTTTTCGACGTGGCTTTTAGGGCGGTGATCCCGATGCACACGACGCCACCCCAAAACAGCACGGAATGGGAAAAGATAGAATTCCTGGTTCACGAGCTGTCTGCAAACAGTGAGACTTCTTTTGTTGTTTAGTTTTTAGCACCGACCTTGAGGCCAAATCGGAAACTTTTCCCGTAACATCCCGAGTCACCGCCCACCCCCCTGCCGCCTGAAATTCATAAAAAAAGTGGGGTGGGCCATGATTTCAAGCAAGACATTTTTTTGCTTGCCCACCGAGACGGTGGGCAAGCACAAAAATGTTGAAAAAGCTAAAAAAACATAAGGCCCATTTTTTTGTATGTATCTAGTGTAGCTGCACAAAAGATACATCAAACTCAAAACTCTGATTAGTTTCATTGTTTTATGCAAGAAATGTTCATGAAAGAATGTTTTACTATCGCAAAGTTTGTTGCTTGCATATGGGCGATGAACACTGCCGATCGGCTAGCGAACATTTGTTCCATAAAGCATGCTTCTAACACCGCCATGTTCTCTTCAGTCAATAGTAGTAAAAAAAATTAGCAAGGAAATGTAAAAACCAACCATGTGCAACCAGCGAGCGAGCGAGCGGACGAAAGAAATGACGAAGAGCGATGCTGGGAAAGCTAGAAAGCCGGCGAATGCGTTGGCAGACACTTTGCGCCGGGCCAAGTTGGGCGCCAATTGTCAATCGCAAGGAACAGGCTCTTGCGCAACTTTCTTGTTTTGTGCATACATGCGTCTGTCCGTGCGCGGCGTGCTACCAATGCGGGTTGAAACGGCATTGCTGCGTGGCATGGACAGAACCACAAACACGGAGCTCGAATTGGGACGCTCTACTAACGACTGTGTGCGGCATTCTAGCAAATCTTTATTTACCCATTGGCTTTGTCTTAAACATTGCACAACCTTACCAACTGCGGTCGCGACGTTCCAGGAGAAGGAGCAGGTTCGTGGTGACCTTTCGGTGGAGACATACTTTGACCTTACACTCGCGGTTACATTCCAGGATATGGAGCACTCGCTGACCTCACGATCCCTGAATGAGTTACTGCTTGTGTTATCTTTCCGACTTTGTATTTTTATCCGAACAAACCTTTTTGGAATCAAAACAAAGTTTCATTCTGTTATCTCTATCATTTTCCTTTCGCATGCATGTACTATGACTTCGGGTTCACAGAAATCGGGGAGGAAATGCGTAAACAAAGAGAGGTGTCTTTCCCTCTTTCATTTTACTTTCTCACGGACGTCTGCCAACCGTAAGGTCCGCGACCGCGTCATTCGGGTGGGATGAATGTTCATGGATCGTGGAGTCTGCATTGGGGTATTTGTAGGGGTGGGCGATCACCGTGTTTTTTGAGAAATCGATATTTGCCCAAAAAGTGGGTGGGGCGATGACTCGGGGCTGGGCAACGACACGTGATATTACGTATGAATATGGATGCATGCTCGTCAAGTGCACGCATCCACTGTGAAGCAGTTCTTTAATAAAATAGCTTTTTATCTGTAAGTTTCAGCTACTTCCAATAGATGTCGAAGCACAGAAGTGGCACTGCCACTTGCCACGTTTCTTATATTGACGAAAAGCGTGTTAGGGTCCTCCAGCACTATTCTTTCGCTTCTGACGGCGAGCTTAGCCAGACCTTTTAGGCCGGAAAAAGCCAGTTTTATTGGTGACCATCAATTTTTGCGGGTGTGCGGACAGGACGTCCTTGCCCCTGCGCACACCACAATGGCGTGCCTCGACAAAAAGCCACGCACTTCGAAGGAATAAGGGAGCACCGCCTTCTTTGCACCTTTGTGCATAATGAAGCCAACACTTATAGTATTTACCGTAAAGTCACATATTATAGTATTTACCAGAAATTTCCATAAGAATGCCCACCCAAGATGAAGAGATCAATGGTGAAAAAGAAGGGGTAGGCTGTCTTTAGAGATGCAACAGCAGAATTTTAACAAAAATTAGTAGCGCTGGGCAATCAATAGATTTATTTTAAATTCTACGCGCAAAGTCCATGACGTCGCGGAATGGTCATACACTCTGTCCACCTCAACGTGAATACGAAGCCTATCCACCTCTCCTCCACGTGCCCGAAATGCTGAGAGAAGAAAACAAATGGAAAGGAGGTGACTACCATCTAAATCCTGTCTCGCGCCATCGATATTGCTCTAAAAAAACTTCTTTATGACAATTAATTTCCTGACACCCTACTAGTCTGTTTTAAAAAAAATTATTTTCAGTGGCCCTTAAATGCTTTTATTGCAATCAACCTTTCTTAATCGGTTGATTTTTGAGTTATAAACTCTGGAGAGAAAGTGAATATGCTTTTTTTCTGCTTGGTGCGCATTTATGTATTTTGGAGGCCGCAGTGTTGTATTCCAGGGTAAATCATTTGTCCCATGATTGTAATCCAGAGTGATTATTAGGTCTAAAAAGTATTGTCAAAATGTTGTATGGTTAGAATAGTTTACTCGTGCTGTTGCTTTGTTTTCTGTGGCCGTTAAGCATCCATTGTCAGTACCGCGCACTGCGCGGTTAACGATAATCCTGTCTGACATTGTGTGATATCCAATGGTGGGCGATGATTCGGAATTTTTATGTTACAAATATTCAGTCAAAAATACAGGGTGGGCAATCTCTCGAGGCAGAGTGTCCATACAGAATTTCATGGTAGCTATTCTCTTTTTCTTACCTACCTCATGTCCTCTTACTTTATGCTCCGTAGCAAGACCGCCACTTGTGTTCTTTCGCAGTGAACATACTTTCACTACGAAGACACAGTTTAGTCGGGCTTTGAACAGCCTTCACTCAACTCTGTTTTGGTTCTCGTAGGAGGAGAAGATGCCCTGAGCTTCATCGTGTCTTTGCTCACGCTGGTTGGCATGTTCGTGATGATCTTCTACACGGTGGGTGGTCTTGTTTTTCTTTTATTTCACATTCACAATGACATATGGGGTGTACCCAGTGGATCTTATGCCAGAAATATCGGCTCCTGCACACAGTAAGTTCAGTCTTTCACCGAATATGCATCGAGGTGGCGCATTTTACCTCGAGAAATTTCCAGGATAGTTCGGTTTCTGTAAAAACGAGATCAACAGACTTGCTAAAGTCAGCGGCGAGCACATCTGCAGACGACCGAGCTGACGAATATTGTAACTCGTGGCGCCATCTCTCGAGTAGGCGCAGCATGCAGACAACACAGTGCTTCATCTGCTCCCTGTTCCTTTCGGGAGGTTGCACCACAAGTTAACAGCATCGCCAATTCGGTCGTCTGCTAATCCCCCCCATTGATTTTGGCAAGTGTGTTGTTCTCGTTTTTTTACAGGAAGAAAGCTACGCCTCAAATCTTCACGGGGTGAAATGCGCCACCTCGATGCACATTCGTAGAAAGTTTGAGCTTTCAGCGGGCAGGCGCCAACTTTTCCGGCTTGTTTTGCAGTGTAAGATTCACCGGGCGCACCCTCTATTTTTACGTTGGCAAATCTGTGACGAATGAGCCCTTGCAACGAGCACGATGTTTGTGCACCGGCTGCTTCTCATCAGGGCTGTGGGCTCGCCGCACTGCCAGTGGGGCTGATTGCGGGCAGTCTGAGCACGTCGCAGGAGCGAAGCAGCGTGGCAGACCAGTTGGTTTCCCTGGACGCGCAGATCGACACTTTGCGGAACAAGGTGGGTGTTCTTCTCTCGTGCTGGATGGCAGCCTCGGTCTGTTTCCACAGAGCTAAAATTTTACGGCGGAGCTGTTAAGGGCTTGTTTCCCAGTATCGTGTCCGTGGACAAACAAATGTCGACACAAAGCTCCAGGCAGCTACCGCCATCCATGAGCGACGGCGACAACCAGACAACCAGCCTGCCGGTTTTCTGGTTGCCACCGTCGCTCATTGATGGCAGCAACCTTTCCAGCCTCTCCACTCTGGTTTTCACCAGAGTGAAAAGGTTGAATTTCTCTAGGCATCATCCTAGAAGTCATCCTAGAAGTCGTCTTTGAGATCTTCCTAGACGTCGTCCTTAAGGTCGTCCTTGAGGTCTTTCTAGAAGTTATCCTTGAGGTCGTCCTAGACATTGTCCTTGAGGTCCTCCTAGAAGTCGTCCTTGAGGTCGTCCTAGACTTCCTTCAGGTTGTCCTAGTCGTCCCTGAGTTGCTGCCTATCTAAAGGCCCGTTGACACACTTGCGTTGACTCATAACAGAGTTCATGTAACGTCTTACGTCGAGGGAACATCTATGAGGTGACCCTAGAACTGCCTTTCTCTAGAGCTAAGGTTTTGCAGTATTTGTGAGATCCAATGCGCTTACCATCTACAAATAATGGTCGTTTATAACATTGTCAAAACCGTTTTGAGCAAAAAAAAAAAAGAATGCTGCTTTAAAAGAAATTTAATAAGGAAACTGTTTTACGGCTAGCCGATATATGGCACCAGCTGTTCTCTCATCGTAAGAGGTTGTAAGCCGTCGCAACTGTGTGAACCAGCCTTCAAGGACGGCCGAGTGTGTGGCTTGAGCACGGGCTCCGCTTGCAGCTGCGTGGCAGCATGGGCGGCGGACGTCACTCAACTGACGCCGAGCGGCTGCTCGCACTGGAGGAGGAGCGACGCTCGCTCGATGAGCGCCAGCGCCGTCTGGAGCACCGGCAGGGAACCGTGGCGTACCGTCTGCGCTGCCTGCTCCGGCCGGTCCAGATAACCATCGGTTCTCAAGCCATGCTGCTCGGATTGCTCGTGTGGCTCTCTTTGCTCCTGGTCAGGTGGGCGGCACTCCTTCGGTGGTTTGGTGCTCTGTGGTATTAGTGACTGGTTGAAATCTTAAAAGCAGTGTTGTACATGGTCTTCCAAAACAGGAGTGAAAGTTCTTTCCTTGTTCCTTCTCTATCTTGGAACGAATTCGCGAGTTTCAGTGGTATGAAAGGAATGCATTCTGGTTACAATTCATAGGTTGTAATATATCCTGACAAGAACATTTGTTTTGTAATATGTGTTCTGTTGAGTTTCTATGCTATTGCTGCATGTAATCTGATGTATCTGCCATATGAAACCACGAGGGGCCAAGGAGATCCGTCAGGCTATTATACGGCTTTCTTTCCTCGCTTCTCCCATTTGTGTACCAGAATAGGAAATAAAGATTTTCTTCTTTAGAAGCATTCACCTCCGAAGTGGCAGTACCGTAAAATCCCGTAAGGACGCCCACCCAAAATGAAGAGATAAATGGTGAAAAGCATGGTGTGGGCTATCTTTGGGGATGCCACAGCAAAACTTTATCAAAAATGAATGATAAGCGCCAAGGCACCTGCTACAAACCACGTGATGCAGGAACTGACACCGCAGATCGCGGACACGGCAAATTTGCAATTCACGATGCGATAAACACGCGGGAATTCGCAACAAACTCCTGTGTCACGGGAAAGGATACTGCAAGTGGCCGATGCAGCAGATTCGTGGTTCACGGTGCGAAAGACTCGCGGAAGCCCGCCAAGGACTCGCATCTCACGGGAACGGATACCGCAGATCACGGACGCAGCAGAAACGCATTTCACGATGCAAAATACACGCAAAAACAACTCGCACGTGTTACAGCTAAAAATTGATATCGCGCGTGCAGATCGCGGACAAAAACACGGGAATCCGCTACGAACTCGGGAACGGATACTGCAAATCGCGAACGCAGCAGATTTGCATTTCACGATGCATTATACACGCGGGAACAGACAGAGTGTTACGTGAGCCGATATTGCGCGCAGATCGCTGACAAAAACGCGGGAACCCGCTATGAACTCGCTTCTCGGACACACCGGTACTGCCGATCGCGCCGTTGATGTGCGATTCCTGTAGGAAATTGCTTGACGTCCAACGGGAATCGGGGGTGGGCGATGTTTCGGAATTTTTATGTTACAGATATTTAGCCAGAAAAACGGGATGGGCGATCTTACGGGGAGGGCGCCCTTACGGGATTCTACGGTAATGTCGGATTTCGTGGCTAGGTGGCTTAAGCCGACACCCAAAGGGAAGGGTTCAGCCGTATGCATTTCATCCATCCGTCTGTCTGGCTCTTTCCTGCAGCATTGACAAGGCTCTGCATTCTCTGGGCTACAAGATGGGATACCTCCTGCCCAAAGCATCCTTACCCAACCCACTGGATATGGCTCTTGTTCAGAGCCAGAAGGTGAGCATTGGAATGCTTGATTCGCGGTGAGCATTGGAATGCTTGATTCGCATTGTACAGCACGTTCGAAGAGATATTTACAGGATTTTCTAGAGCGCAGCTCTTAGGCGTCCGTTTCCGGCTTGAGCGGCGTCGCTGTCTCCATTAGTGTAACTGCGCGTGTTGCATTATGGGAATGATGCAGCGGGCGTACCCGCCCGTTGGATTCTGGGAAAAGTTAGCGGAAAAAATTCCCCACTAAATTTAGTGTAGAGATATTTCCGCTAAATTTAAACTTCTGGCTGCCAAAGCTTCTATGAACAGTCGATCTGGAGAGCGACTTGCAGTGCCTCCACCACCGCTGCTGTGATGCCACCAAAATCATGGCCGGCAACAGCTTGGCACTTTTATGATAATCTGCGAGCGACCGAGCACGCGAGTGTGGTGTGTGTGAATTTTAGGAGAGTGTGTCAAGTGTTGACGTATTTCGCAGGTGTTTCCCATCGACTATGTCCTCTACTTGGCAGTGGTCCTGTACCTTGTCATGTGCACGGTGTATGGCATCCGGAAAATGGGCATCTGGTTTGTCTTTCTGAAAGCAAGTAACTCTTTATTTATTCTTTACATCGGTGGAATATTCATATAGTGGGTTTGACTGAAAGGTTAATAGCTAATATAATATTAGTTCTACTTGGATTAAACCAGTCAGCCATCTTACTGTATCTTCCTGCCGTTACATTGTAGACTGCCACGTAAAAGCTGCCTGGAATTGAGTTTTTTCATGCAATGTAAAGCCGCATCTACCTTCTTAAAAAAGATATGCAAAGGAAAAAGAAATTTTAAGCAGCTTGAATGGAAAAAGGGAAATTGTGCATTTACAACAAAAATTGACCGCATCTCCACGTGGTGAATGATGTTGATTGGGGCGAAGCTCTGGTGGTGCTTGTCTGCGTAGACGCTGAGCCGCAGCATGCCGTGCCTTTCGTTCGTTTTCATCCATGTCAGAAAGAGAATCTGTGGTATGGAACGTGGTTATATACGCATTTGACCGCAGCGCCCTCTCGTCTATAAACGTTGAGCCAATGCATGCAAAGTTTAACGCGATTATATACGCATTTGACCGCAGCGCCCCCTCCTGTATAGACGTTGAGCGGCTACATGCAACGTTCCATCCATCCATGACAGAAACCCCAGGTCTTGAGTTACTACCACATCTCAGA